>VDFB02053382.1:0-26037 GCA_007258455.2 Sequoia sempervirens | reverse complement strand
ATCATATATTCATAGGATGTGCAGCCTGCATAAACTTATTTGTGGTGTTTTGAAAACAACCGCTATCTACTTAGTATCAATGCATTCCCCTCCCCATTTTCATGTGATATATATTTACACTTAGTATTGATCACCCCTCTAACATTCACATGCTTCAGGTTTGAGTTTCCTCTTCACTACCTTGTGCGGCCTATCCAAATGTTTAAGTGTTGATCTTTTTTTATTATTCTATTCATTGCCTTTCTGTATAGCCTCCCTCTTCAGCAACACGATCTTATTAAATTGCTATTCAAATCTAACTTTCAAACTACATTCCTTGGTAATCCCATTTCACTCAAATTCTTCACATGGTGTAGTTGTTTGTAGGAGTTAAGCTAATTTTATTTGCTTCATGCCTCCTCCTACCTCTTCCAACCTTTCCCTCTCTCCTTTGTACAAGTCATATTAAATAGTGCCCATTTTGCTGAAAGATGAAACGATTTCATTTATTGTTTGTCTCTTTATCTTCAATCCTTTAGAATACTTCTCATTATATTTTAAAACTCAGTTTCACCTCCCTTTCAAACCATCAAAATTTCTCGAGTAAATAATTAATAGTAATAATATTATTTCTCAAGCAAATATTATAATTTAAAATGAAGTCCATATCTCTCCAATTTGGAGAGAAACAAAAGCAAGGAACTAGTACTAATATAAATAATTAACTTTAGCCTATCGCTAATGCACAAGACCAAAAGTGAAATTTTAATGAAACTTCTTGTACTAGGAACATAAATTATTGTAGAAATTTGTAGAGATAAACATATCAACATTATCCAAATTCGCACCAAACCATTCTGTCTCAAACCTCACATATTTTAAAAATTTAAAAAATTACTGAATTTCCAGTCGAAGTCATGAAATGATTAAATTTCCAAAACCATTAGCAATTTGACTTCAAAATTTTGGCTATCAAATCCAAGATAGATTCAAAATTCTGCACGCAAGAAATTTTTTTCATGAAATCTTACTGAACCTCGAAACAATCATTTTTTGGTTGATGTAGGATTTCTTGTGGACCCAGATGCTCCTACATTAGACACGTCAAGTAAGAAATTTGTGATCATGGACACAAAAAGTTGGATTTAGGTGATAGAATCACCCTTCAAGATTGCAAACAATCTTTAGCAAAATGCATTATTGATAGCCCGAACTCCTCTGCTAAATAGCCCAACCTCCTCCACCAAATACTTCCTCTTCTCTCCATGCCCTACTCTGGCATGTCTCCATTGCAAATCGCCCTTGCAACCTCTACACTGCAATCAGACCTCGATCTTCACAAATTTTGTCAACTATAATCTACCACTACAAAAATTCCTTGTCTACCCTCAATTGCTCAAGACTTCACACCTGTAATGATACTTTTAAGCTACTCTTCCTCAATTCACAGGTTCCTCCATAAGCTGCCTCGCATTCGATAGACTACTTATGCACCCAAAACCTCTACTCACTCCCCTCTCCACCCATAGGTCCTGGTGTGAGATGCCTCACAATCGGCACTCTATTCGCATGCACAAAACCTCTAGCTCTAATACCATTTGATGAAGACGGAAACCACACTTCCAACTTCTCACCCAAATCCCAAATTCTAGATTACAAAAGACTCAATGACAATTATTTCAAATTTGACAATAACTTGTGTCAATTTAAATTGATTGCACAATTACACACAACTTATTCAAATTTGAAAGCCAAACCAAATACATTTATTTCTTCAAATTTCATAAAAAATAACACTATTACAATCTTTGTGTTGAGTTGTTAATCTTTATCTAACTCGACTCCATTCATTCTCCCTCTACCAACTGGCGTAAACATTCCTCCACAAGCGCAACTTCTCCATCTACAAATAATGACATTAAAATTGTCTCTTTCCTCATGCCTGAATGCAGCCTATTCTACCATTTACTAGTTACACTTATCAATGTACAAATCATATCTTCATAGGATGCATGACCTACATAAAATTCTTTGTGGTTTTTTGAAAATAGTTGCTATTTGCTTTGTATCAATACATTCTCCTCCCAATTTTCATGTGGTATAGATTTAAACTCAATATTGATCACCCCTGTATCATTTACATGATCCAAGTTTGAGTCTCCTCCTCACTACCTTGTAAGGACTCTCCAAATGTTTAAGTGCTGATTTTTTTTAATTCTATTCACCGCCTTTCCTTGTGGCCTCTCTCTTTAGTAGCGCGACCTTATTGAATTTCTATTCAAATCTAACTTTAACTTGCATTCCTTGGCAATCCCATTTCACTCAAATTCTTCCTATGGTGTGGTTGTTTGTGGGAGTTAAGTTGATTTTCTTTGCTTCACACCTCCCCTACCTCTTCAAACCATCCCCTTTTGCTAGAATATGAAACAATTTCATTTCATTTCTATCTCTTTACCTTCAATCCTTTAGAATACTTCTCATTACACTTTTAAACCCAGTTTCACCTCCCTTTGAAACCATCAAAATTTCTTGAGCAAACAATTAATATTAATAAAAATATTTCTCAAGAAAATATTATAATTTAAAATGAATTCCATGTCTCTCCAATTTGGAGAGAAACAAAAGCAAGGAACCAATACTAACATAAATCAATAACTTCAACCTGTCACTAATGCACAACACCAAAACTGAGTTTTTAATGAGACTTCTTACTAGGAACATGAATTCTTCTATAAATTTGCAGAGATGAACACATTAACATTATCCAACTTCCCACTAGACCATTCTTCCTCAAACCTCATAGATTTTAAAATTTTAAAACTTCATTGAATTTCTAGTCAAAGTTGTGAAATGATTAAATTTCCAAAACCATTAGTAATTTGACTTTGAAACTTTGGAGCTAGCAAATCCAAGATAGAATTGAAATTTTACCTACATAAGATTTTTTTTCATGAAATATTACCGAACCTCAAAACAATCATTTTTTTGGTTGATGCAAGATTGCCTATAGACTCGAATGCTCCTACATCAAACACACTGAGTAGGAAATTTGTGAGCATGGACTCACAAATGTGGAGTAAGGTGATAGAATCACCCTTCAATATTGTTAACAATCTTCAATGAACTCCATCACTGATAGCCCAACCTCCTTCGTCAAATAGCTTGACATCCTCTGCCATATACTCCATGTTATCTTCATGTCCTCCTCTGGCATGTCTCCACTGCAACTCACCCTTGCAATCTCCACACTGCAATCATATCTCGATCTTCACAAAAATTCCACTTCATCTACTATAATTTACCACTACAACAATTCCTTTCCAACCCTCAACCACTCAGGACTTCACACCTGCAAAGATACTTTTAAGTTGTAAATCTTCCTCAATCAACAGGTTTCACCATAACCAGCCTCACATTCGACAATTTTCTTATGCACCCAAAACCTCTTCTCACTCCCCTCTCCACTCGAGGTTCTGGTGCAAGCTACCTCACAGCCGACACTCTATTTGCAAGCTCAAAACCTCTAGCTTTGATACCATTTGATGAAGACAGAATTTAACACACTTCCAACTTCTCACCCAAATCCCAAATTCTAGATTATAAAAGACTCAATGATGATTATTTCAAAATCAACAATAACTTGTGTCAATTTAAATCGATTGCATGATTACACACAACTACTTATTCAAATTTGAAAACCAAATCAAATACATTTATTTCTTTAGATTTCATAAAAAATACACTATTTCAATCTCTGTGTTGCATTATTAATCCTTATCTAACTCGACTCCATTCATTCTCCCTCTGTCATCTAGCATAAACATCCTCCATAGGCTTAGCTTCTCCATCTGTAAATAATGACATTAAAATTATCTCTTTCCCTATGCCTCAATGCAGCCTCTTCCACCATTTACTGGTTGCACTTATCAATGTACAAATCATATCTTCATAAGATGTGTGGCCTTTGAAACCCGCTTTTCTACTAATCAAAAACTTAAATAAATAATCTTGTAAAAAATAATGTTAGTATTAATACTAAATTTAAAACATCAAAGTTAGTGTGATCATTAGACTTAAATTGCCTGTCAACTTTACATGAAAGAATTAAATTAATGAAAAATGTTAGTGTAATCATTGCATTCATGACGGAATAAAGAGTGTTTCTCCCTATGATTATCATATATTTTATTGTATTCATGAGTTTTTGCAAAAACTTTTCCTTCTAGGATAGCTGTCGAATATGGGTTATTAGGGAGCGTAGACTTATTTTTCCAAATTTACTCATATTAGTTGTATATAGCTATATGCTTGGCCAAGCAACTTAGACCATTAAGATAGATGGATTTATTATATATATTTTCTCTCGATCATATTCTAGTATCAATCATAGTATGTTCTAGTATGATAGAAATGCATATAGATATGCTATGCATGCACCAAATTCCATCATGCTCATCGACTTCTTTTTGTTAAGTATCTCGCGAAGGGTCGGTGATTCTTCATGTCAGGAAGAACTCTCTAGGGAAGCGTAAGCTTCATATTTGGGCAGAAAAAATTCCTAGATCATGTTCTCTTCCTTGAGCTATAGGACAATATGTGGATTGGACTATTGATGATTCCAACATTCATGTACACTTTTTTACTTCTATTTGTATTATTATGACTATTTGGAAAATTACTGCCTAAGTCACTTATTGTACCACTTTATCTATGTAATTATGAATCATGAAGAATGAAATTCATATGTTGACATGGCATGTAATGAAGGTTATTTCTCTTATATTGATGTAAATGAAATTATTTCTTGTTATTTGATTTATTTAATGTTATTTGAGATCCGTACTTTATAGGTATGGGGATGTGCAAGTGCCCTATCAGTGCCCCTCAATAAATATATATTTCTTAATTTCTTAAAAATTTAAAATTTAAAATAAATGTGGACCTTTATTATTTTTCTTTTTTTGAAAGTTGTGCATAGTATGAGCATATAGGGGTCATGCAGAACCCTATACAAAAAAATTGCCTCAAAAGCTCCCAACAAGTAAGAGATAAATTTATAGTCAAAATTCATCGAATCGGCCTCTTGAACACAACAATGAGGTCCTTTTCATGCCAAAATGTACCAAATAATCACACAACTCCAAAAATTGCAAAAAAAGTAATGAACATTCTAGATTTGAAGCCTATAACTCTTGTTGAGGAAAACCCTTATAAATCTAGAAGAGGTTCACTAAATCCACCCTCTAATACCATATTATAATTTTGAATGACACAAGACATGGGATCAAACAATGAACAAAGACACCTTCCATGCGCAAGAGCTGCAAACAATAATATGTAATATCCGAGAAACTAGAAAAACTTACATAATGAAAAATTGCCCATGAATCTCAAGAGAGATAATACAATGAGGGTTGAGTGCTTATAGGATAAAACCCTAAATGAGAAAGGAACCATATCATGACAAGTGTCAACATCTCATGCAATAAGACAAAATGATCTAATAATAACTCAACTAATTTAAAAGAATAAAAACACTCCTAAGTTTAGCTAAGTGCATGAGAATATATTAGCCTAATTTAATTAATTAAATATTATTTAATTATTAGATAATGCATGATTACTCTAACAAACATAGAATGACCATTAGCAGTCAAAGCATTGATTGGACAATATTGAGTCCATGTGGCAATTTGACTAGTGTGTGGGGCGTTGACATGTTCTTCATACTTTGTTGCCCGATGTAAGGGCCTAGTGGTTGCTTGACCACCTCTTGTGGAACCGGGGAGGGTTTAGAGAAGAGGAAATGCCTCTCAAATCAACTTGATTGAGGATGTATCACTAGAAGACACATGGTTGACATAACCAAAATATGATGAGGGGTTTCTCCATTGTGGAAGAGATAAGAACAAGCTGCATAGCTTAGAGTCTTCAAAGGCCACAAATATTATGACAAAATACTATCTCACATTTTCAAATTTTCCTTGAATATGGAGGTCATGTAGATGAGATAGGTACAACAAGATGATAGTGGGTGGAATCTCAAATGGGTCATGGGCCACTACAAGGCAAAAAATTCACAAATATTGCCTCTTAGCACTGCCCTTTTTATGGAAATGAGGCATGTGATCTTTGAATATAACTTGTGACCTACTCAAGGCTAAAAAACACCTCGCTACCTATATTTTAAGGAATTTGTGACTATTACAATAGATTGATATGTCCAAAGAAAATGGTAGAACCTCTTGATGCTAGTAAGACCACCTCTATATGGGTGCATGGACTATGTGAACTATTGATTTCTTGACACCATCTTCCAAAAGACAAATAAATTTTCCTGCAACGTGGATCTTCCGACTTCACAAACCCTTCAATGATAATCAAAAGTCGTGAAACTTATAAATAGGCCAATTAGGCCAAAAGAATGTTACAAAACATCAATAATATCCTACAAAACAAGGTCAAAATGGCCAAAAACCTTGCAAAAAATTTTAGCCAAAATTGGATGCAAAGACTATTTTTTTCAACC
The DNA here is from genome assembly GCA_007258455.2 of Sequoia sempervirens. Classification (NCBI taxonomy): domain Eukaryota; kingdom Viridiplantae; phylum Streptophyta; class Pinopsida; order Cupressales; family Cupressaceae; genus Sequoia; species Sequoia sempervirens. Next base: position 19,529 of record VDFB02053382.1, on the reverse strand, counting down.
AAGTGGTAGATGGGTAGATGCACAAAGGGAAAGTGAATGACTAGTATAAGAAGAAAGTTGATGAAAAGAGAAAGTATAATAAGTTTTTGGTTAGAGAAGAACTGATGGTATATCTTAGTAAGGAAATATTTTTTATAGGAACCTACAACAAGATGAAAATGAGAAAGGTTGGCCCTTGCAAAATTTTAAAGATATTTCATTTAGGAAATGTATATGAAGTAGAAATGTCAAAAGGTTTGGGTATGTCTCTAGTATTCAATATTGTAGATTTTCTTCAATATCATGAATTAGAGCTAGGGGATAATAGCATAGAGTTACAATTGTCGAATCAAGGACTATAATAAAAAATAAGAGGTTAAGTCTATTTTGGATAATATAGTTGGAAGGAGCACTAGAAACAAGTGATGTGAGGAATATATAGTAAAGTGGAAGGGAAGACTTGAAAAAGAGTCACATTAGATCTCAAAGGTTGAGGCAGACCATCTTGATTTTCCACTAGCCACCAAACAGTGAGGAGCCCATTTTCAATCCTCATGTGTGATGTGTGTACATCCCAGATTGTAAGAGATATATCACATCAACCAAAAATATTTTATTTTAATTGTTTGTTTTGTTTGCATTTTCATTACTTTTCACTAGTCAATCCCTAAAGATCTTACCACATTTCACCATAATTACATATCTAACCTTTTATTATAAGATATATGTTTTACTATGATCCATCAATGTCATATTCACTTCCCAAAAAAATATTATCACAAAGGAAGTCAAATGGGTCTTTAAACATTATCTATCTTAACAAGCTTAGATCCTAGTTCATTATTCATGACTTGTGATAGCTCCTAAAATCTACACCAGAAAATTATGGAGCATAACAAGTTTACATCTAGCTCATTCATGACTTGTGTGATCTATAATGTATATAGTAGAAAAGAAATATATACCAAGGTACATTGGACCTAAAGGTGCTTATGGTGTACGTGCATGAGAAGATTTGTCATTATCTCATTCAATTTGGGAGATTCAATTATCCATTTCAACTACACATTTCATGTGGCATTGATTTTTGCCAACTTGACACCACGAGATCATCCCTATGAGTTAGAAGAAACTCTATATATACACTCTTAGAGCCACATAAAGTAACAAATAATAAAGTAAGGAAAGTTGGGGCATGGCATGAAATTGTGATATCCTTTAAATTTAATAATTTGTCCATTGCATTGAAATGGTTGAGCTAGCATGTTAGAATCCCACTATAATAAATTAGACTATTATTGTGACTATATTCAAATAAAGATTTGTTGTTATATATATAGTTTGTTTGTGTGGTTGCGTGGTTGGCTAATCATTCATTAGACCCTTTGGCCATGGCTACATTAGGAATCAAGAGGTGTGGCATTGAGCTCATCAAAATATCTATAGTTTCTCTTCAAAAATCCTCCTTAGTTCTTTGCACAAACTTTGGAGATTTAAACCCCACAAAGGTCTTATGCTTGTCAACAAACTCCTCCTCCTTAGCCTCAAGAGCTACGCTACAATAACAATGGGAGGTTGGAGCATAATTTGGCAACATAGTTGTTTGAGATGAAAGAGTGCTAATGAGGAGTGATATTATATTAAATCAAGGTTGATTCACTACTATGAAGACTCTCCCATGGGTTATGAAGCAACACTTCCTTTTCCTTGTTAGGATTTGAAACTTGAGATACTACAACTGCTTGTTTGAGCTAGCACCTTTGGCTTCAATATCACGAGCATTCTTATTATTTTTTACTATGATCCAACCATCCTCATTTTTGAGGAGTATACCTAATAGGTTACTTGGTTTAAGATTTGGGTGCTAAGTAACCAAAAGATAGTTTCAGATTTTATGCTCCCAAGATTGACATTGATAGTAGGTGTTTGGAAAGTTAAGATATATCACCTATTAAGTGAGACCCTTGAAGCTCCTATTTGGATGTCAATGGGCTCCTTGATGTTCTTGGAGAGGTCAACCTTAACACAAAACCTTTCTAAGGGCAAGTAGAAAAAACTGTTCTTGTTCAACATGAATAACATGCCCCAACAAGGCCACGATATAATCTAAAAATGTCACGACGAGGGGATACTAGGGAAGTCACCCCAAACAAGGAATATTAAGTACGATTTAACAAATTTAGCAAAATTTAAAATATAACTCAAAATTAAATATTAGTCATGATCTAATTAATCTAGAAAGAATTATAATATGACTAAAAATTTAATACTAATCATAATCTAATTAATTTAGAAAAAACTATAATTAAAAATTAAATATTAATCATGATCTAATTAATATAAAAAAAATTAATCTAGAAAAAATTATAATATAACGAAAAATTTAATGATAATCATAATGTAATTAATTTAGAAAAAACATATAATTAAAAATGAAATATTAATCATGATCTAATTCATATAGAGAAATTTTAATATATGATAAAAACATAAAATTAAATGTAAGAAATATAGAAAAAATTTAATATATGATAAAATATATAATTAAATGTAAGAAATAATATTGATTTTATTAAAAAAAATTATATATTGAAAATTAATATGCAGTATTAATAATGAAGAAAGTAAATACTAAAATTGTGAATTTGTAGAAAATTGGACAATATAACTGAATTTAAAAATTCTAAAGACGCATAGTTTTTCAAAAGCTCTTCATTAAAATTGTAAGGTAACCAAATAAAAACAATACACAAATTATTAAGAATTAAAAAGTAACGAATACATAAAACATCCGTCCTAAAAACAATACAAAAATTATTGAGAATTAAAAAATAATGAGTACATCTGGCCAAAAAAAATACAAAAATTATTTAGAATTCAAAAATAATGACTATATTAAATATTTGGCCTATGCAGGTCTCGAACCTGCGACCTTCGCGTTATTAGCACGACGCTCTAACCAACTGAGCTAATAGGCCACTGTCTTAATTAGCTGATATTTTTAATATAAAAAAATTATTTAAATGCGCCATTAAAGACGGAAGAGTCAAAGAGTAATCAAATTTTGCCGTCTAATTCGAATTCCCATCTCGCGTTCCACAAATTGAGTCGCATTCGAAGGTTGGATTAAAGTTGACAAAAGAACACCATTTCTTATATCATCATCATCATCATCATCTCAATTAGGAGATTAATACACAATCATATTCATATATAATTGATTCATAAAAATCATATTTATTAATTTAAACAATTAATGTTAAGTTAGGAAATTAAGTGTAAATAGGGTTAAGACATTTCGTTTTAAGTACAACGATTCTGAGTCAATTTATTCTTATATTAAAGTCTATTTATTTTAGAATTAAAATTTGCTTCTTTTCTATTTGAAATATACCTTAGAATCAAAACAATATTTGAACTCTATGGAAAGTCAAATCCATAGTTTTGGGTCATTCTTATAGGTAAAGATCTAATCTATGGACTCTGGATATAATCTAGTATGGTGTGCAATTATTCTTTTCATTTTGCTTCATTCCTTATACTTTAATAAATGGTAAGGACTATTGGTATTTAAAAATACTTCGAGGAGATTGTTGAATCATTAGGGTCAAGTTCTCATAGGTCAACAATGTGGCAAAATTACTTTTATGATCAAAACAATAATTCGGGACATTAAACTTCAATTGTGCAAGTTATATATGGGTGGAAGCATAAATCCCTATCCCACTGAATGACTTGTTTCCAAAAATTTATTGAGAATTTGGGTAGAGCCAAAAGAAGCTGCAAAAAGATAAACACAAGATAGTATGTGCTTCTTATTTTTTCAATTAAATACATCACATATTTATAGGATTATTTAGATCCTATTTTATAGGGAACAACTCTCTAAATATATGAGTTATTTTAGCAACTCATAATACAATCCCAACTAATTACTTTCACACCTAGAATAGCTAGGTGATTTTTTTATTATAATTCACTTTTATTTTATCATAAAACCTAATAAACTTAATGATGCAATATTCCTAACACCCCCCATATTGCATCATTTTCTAAATGGGGATAAGTGGACCAACAATACTTGATGACCACATTTAGTAGTTCATCATATGGTATGAGTAGGGACATACACATCTACTCATGATAAGCAATAGTGGAAGTAGCCTCACTAAGCCTATTGTATTTCCATCCAAGGATAGGGACAAACACACCTACCCATGGAACCACGGATGGGGATGGACAGATCTATCCAAGGTCTTACATCAAGTTTGGATAGGGACAAACACATCTATCCAACATCCAAGTTATGAACATGGACACACACATCTACTCACAACAATTATGTTTGAGGATGCACACATTCAATCATAATCATTCAACACTTGTGACTGGGGACAAACACATCCAATCACTTACATCAACTTGTGAATGGAGACAAACACATTCATTCACAAACAATCAACAATTGTGATTGGGGACAAACACATCCAATCACAACATAAAAATCTTGAGAACTAAATCTTGATTGTCACATATGTAGCCACCATTATAGATCATTACCACTCTAACCACAAATGATATGAGATGGTTTCCCCTGCCACCTGAAAACCAATCTTGGTTTTAGTCATTTTGACACAGTCTGTTTAGTTTTTGATGAAATTTCATGGCCTCGTCACTAGTGACTGATGAGAGGTTGTTGAATGTCCTCCAACCTCTTATACCTCCATCCTCCAATAGATTTGCTACTTAGAAAATTCAGCTTTGAAGCACAATTTTAAAATGTCGCCTCCCTCTTAATGTGAACTTTATACAATAATTGAGGAGTGTCGGATACCACCAAACATGCACTCCAAAATACCATATATTTAAATAAAAAATATAAACTTACACTTACACACCAAATGTTTATGTATGCCTTGCTTCTCTCATTCAACATCTTTATTTATAATATTTACTTCAGTCAATAGATATCATTACCTCTTCTTAGCTATATATATTATCTTCAAATTTTGAACAGGAAACCATAAAACAATGATTGTCTTGGGCACTAATCCATAAAATCCTTGAAAATGTTATCTTTTTATGGATTGATATGCTCAAAAATTGATGAATTCGAATTGGATCATATTCAAATTAAATTTGCAAACCCATAATTCCCATTTTGGCTTAACTTGGTCGTCAGTAATCTCTCAATAAAAATGATTATTCCTCATTCACTGTATGCAACTTTGACTACACCTCAACACCAAAGAAAACCACTACAAATTATATTATACACCTTTAAGTAAAATTTTGGAATGAACAAACAATAATTACCATTTATCTCACCAATTTTATTACGCTGGAAAATGCTTTCAACATCTTCAAATCTTCCAACCAAAGTTCCCAAATTGACCTTACATTATTTATTGCATGCAATTTTAGCGATCACAACCAAGAAAAACTTTAGTGGTAAATTCTAGGAATTGGCCAAGTCAAAATTGGCGAATTTCTCACACCCAACAGAGTGTCCAAATCACCCGAATTTTATGAACTATAGGTCTAATGCATGTCCATTCGCCAATGAGTTTTTTTATGAGGCATATTTAAGCAAAAAAATTGTCATTGTCAAACTACACGTTTCAATTGGACCGACTAATATTTTCACCTGGAATCTAGAAAGCATTTCATAAAACACCTACATATTTTCCAATACTATTAAAACAACATTGTATCAAGACCCATTTTGCTAATTAAAATTTACATATAGTTGCTTGTGAAGACCCATTTCGCCAATTAAAATTTATAAATAGTTGTTCATGAGGACCTATTTCACCAATAACATTAAAAAATAACTACATTGGAGGACACATTTCGCCTTAAAAATTACAATGTACCGTTGTATAAACAAGCGTGATTCGCCAAATATTTAATATACCATTTAAAAATCTTGCGGAATTCACCAAATCTGGAATCATAGATTGATATAGATACAATCGAAAGTGTCATTTATTCTTACACATTTTGTTCAGTTATGAGGTTCTACTTCTCCATTTGAAAGCTAGCGAAATTCAAAAACGTAGACTTAAAAGGTGAGTGATCATTTCTTCGTAGTGTTATCAATTATAATAATAAGTTTTCTTTATCTCTTTTCCATTCTTGCTTCAACAAAGTGGACCTTAGAAGTTAGAACCAAACTCTGAAGTTTCAAAGTTTTTGAAACCTCCGACCCACCGAGTAGAAAGATGACCAAGAAAGACTTGCAACTGAACAAAGTGAAGCATCAACCAAGTTAGGGAATCAGGAAGTGATGAAAATTTAGAACTCTGCAACAAGGTTATAAAACTCTAAGGACTAGTGACTAAGGTTAGGAAAAGCCAAAAAATTTATATTGTATTCCAGGGTATTGAATTTCATACGTGATTTTGCATCATTTTTAAAGAACAACACTTATCACACTACTTATAAATTCCTATTGCATTGTTGTTCACACAATCTTTGATAAATAACTGAAAGGAATATTATTAATCCATTCCTTGAACAGAAGCTAACAGTTCAACATCCATAACTTATAAGTTATAAGCTAACAGAAGCTAATAGTTCAACATAAATAAATTATAAAGGCATCCACCCAACTTAAACAATAAAATCTTAAACTACCAAATCACATAAATTATACTGAGAAATCCTTACGCATCCATCACCATAAAATCTTTATTCACAGATAAACATTCCATAGGAATGAAACTATCCAAAAATCTATCATTCCAATAATAAACAATCCACTGGAAAATATAGAGTTTTTTTGTCTTGATAACGGTTTCTTAAAGACAACCATTTTAGAAATTAAAATAAAAATTCTTTGAATTACATCAAGAGAGCCAAATTAAAGAAAATAATATAAAAACTAAAAACTAAATAGCAGTCCAACTCCCAGCACCAACTCCTTCGCTTTCAATTATTTATGCCTCCTTCTCCTTCAATAATGCCTCACGTGCCTTTACTCTTTGCCTGTATTCCCGATACTTGGTGACAATTGCAATGATGTTTTTGCTTCCTAGAGTTGTAGTAATTGTAACCTGGTTCTCCATGTGGCCAAATCCTTTTCAAACTCAACCAACATCTGAGATCTTTTCTCTTCTCCACATTTATAAGTCCTCAGGTGGACATCCATTCGACTGAGTTTCGAGGACTCCCATGTCACTGTAGTAGGATCAACTATTTCTTTCTTGAATATCTCTCTAAACTTCAAAGAGACATCTTTTATATTCTAGAATACGACAATCTTCTTTAACTTCCGCCAATATTTCATAATATTGTTCAAGTGTATTATTAATTTCCTTCACCAGATTATCATATATATTCAATTTCCATTCCAATGAAATAGACCAAGAAGGGTCTAGCTCCTTATAATTATTCACAATTTGCTCACCAATTTATATCTTCAAATCCATAGAGTTTAATTCTTTCATTTCCTGAGCAAGCACATAGAGACTAGTTTGATCTTTTTTGAGCTGCTAAAGTTCTGTTACTAACTCCTTCATCTTATTAACAACTTGAGTGTAAAAGAGCATAGATTTATTTAGAAAGAAGATAGCCTCTTGAGATATTTTATCAATCCCCTCACAAGCAGCTCTGAAATAGCTCAAATTCTTTTTAATTTTCTCTATGGTGAGCACATCGATGCCCTCTACCTGAGAACTTGAGGCTTCATCAGATGTAGGAGTGGCCATGGAAGAAATAAAGTTACTCAATGCGAGGACTTGAGATTCTAGTTTTATATTTTCTTTCCTTTGTTCTTTCACTCTTTTAATCAAGGTATTGACTGAATAATTGGCATGGTACACATCACCTTCTAGTGTTGGAGGCCCCATATCAACATGTGTCACTTTGTAGTCCGCCTCTATTATTTCATCTTCATTTAAATCCTTCACATGATCAACAATTTCTAACATTTGATTTCCAAAACTAGCACCAGTCACCATCCTTGACATCCTCTTGGCTTTCTTAGGTTTTCAAAAGCTTTGAAGTAACTTTGAAACTGTATCCACTCCAACTGTCATTGTAGGAATATGCTTTCTCTTCTTCTCCACTGCTTTTTTCAGCTATCCTGGGGAGGCTACTACCAAACCAAAATCTTCATTTCCACTAATATTTTCTTTAGCAACATTAGGAGTGATAGGTGGATTATCAACCAGAGGCGGAGAAGAGGGAAATTCAGAGTCAAACAAAGGAGGAAAGATATTATCTTTAACGATCTGTTTAAAGATAGCTTCAGAATTTGCAGCCACAAGTTTTCCTTGATTGGTCTTCTTCTTAGGGGTAGGAGAAAGCACACTATCTTGTTCACAGATGCTCTTCAAATTGACTATTTCTTCTGTCCTATCACCACCACCTCTTAACTGATAATTTGCACTAGAGGACCTCACAGAGGGTTTCCCCAATGATACACTTGCATGAGATGCTTGCGTAGACCCTTGTTCATTCTTTTGTGATGACTTAGGCTCTTGAACAGGACCAACAACTTGCCACCATTTCCCATCCAACCAGTCTTGGGTTCTTTTAAGCACTGGGGTAGCACACACCCTCATATCTGAAATTTCACTTTGGCTCCAATCAACCCTAGGGTGGGATTTATCAGGAAATTTTTCATATGCAGGATCTATGATTGTTGAATCCTCAGCTACAATTTCAGGAATGTGAAATGATAGACTGAAATACTATATTTATTTTAGTGTTAGCCTCATATAATCTCTTCTCAAAACTTCCTTCTCATTGACACAATCTTCCCATAAATCTTCGATAGATGGTTGATGCCGACATAAGCTCCCTCCATAGAGATTATGCTTCACAAAACCCTTACTGTCAAAATTAACTCTCATAGACAAATTTTGGAGGTTATATTCCTTGAGAATTCCTTCAACTCCCATAGTCATCTAGTTTGTTTTGCACACAAAAGAAGGGGTCTCCAATGGGAAGACATACCCACGTTTACCCATGTTCGTATACTTAATATTAACCATGGCCATTTGTCAAGAAAACTTCTAGAAACAACAGTAAATGTTCAGGATACTGAGGTAATTTAAATGGGGCTTTCTCAAAATGCCATATTCTCAGATAGAAAAACTTATCAAATTGGATATAAAAACTCCCAAATTTTGATACAAGAGAAATTGATTTAGGGGAAAGTTACATTTCTAGATTTTCATCTAGCTTCCTCATGACCTCCATTAAAAATGCATCATTAACACGACAAAAATCACCCATTCCAAATTGTTTAGTGAACTGAGGAAAGTGTTTATACATAGGCATATCAGAAGCTGGGGTTCCTTGTGGCTCCAACCCAGTCCAAAAGGACCTCTGACTATCTATAATGTACATCAAGAAAGAACACATACAAAAAGTAGCCGTCTTATGGAAATTAATTAATTGCTCATTCAAATGGAAGCAAATAACTTCACCCCAGTCAATGAAAATGTTCTCATCATAGACTATCAAGATAAACCAGAACATCCAATCCTCAAATAACTCAACCTGTGGATTCCCAACAATGCGGTGCAATAAAGCAATAGCATCTGCAATTTCTTCCTTAAAATGCAATCTTTTGAGTTTACTCGGCAGTTGCGACTTACCTTTCTTTTTAGACTTCAACCAAGTTTTGGCCATGGAGTTCTTACACCAATCATTATTCGCTTTGAAAAATTCACCTGCCACTATGACATACATTTCTTCTATAGGTTCCCTTTCTAAAATCCCCAACATGCGGGAAATAGCTTTAGGAGAAATTTCTGCAATTAAAGTTTCATCCACGACTTTAATTTCCCATGTCTGCGGAATGTACCTTCTCGCACATGCACTTATCAGTTCTGATGGAACCCTCAAAATTTGGCTAATTTTTGTTCCATGTTAAAACCCTCATGGCATTCCTTTCCACAACAAATTCAAATATTATTTTAAGCCATCGACTCCATGTTACTCGTTGCTAGTTATTTTAAGGTATTTTTAGTCATTTGTTATCACCAGGTAACTGACTCTTCTAGCCTAATTTCAAACCTTTTATATTTCAACTTGGAGGCTTTCAAATCAATCTTTTTCGTAGGAGGTCCCCTTCATTAGAACAACTTGTGAGCACATGCCTAAAACTTTCACTTAAGTCCCGATGACCTATGTAACTCATCACTCATTGTTGGTATGTTTATAGGTTTACACTATGTAATAGCGATGAGTGATGAGTGGTACTTTCCTTTGACATCCTTCATCGCTAATGGCATATGATCCTTCAACTTTGTAATAGCAATGAGCAATGTTCTTAGTTTTATGCTCTTATCGCTCATCATGGATGGCCATTAAAAAGAACATTTGTAATAGCGACAAGCAATATGTTGTCACACTGTATAATCATGGATACATTGTAAAAGGTTCTTCTTACATTAGCGATGTGCGATGAACCCTATCAATAATGTAAAACTATTCATTGTTAATTGCTTGCACAATATATGAGGAGGATTAGTGATGAACAAAGGCCTTATCGCTCATCGCAGATTTACCTTAGAACTTGAATTCTAAAGTAGCGATGAGTGATGGGTGCTTTCTAAAAGGGTTTTTCTCTCGCTAAAATAATATGATCACACAAGAGATGTTTTTTCTGATGTTTGTTCTATGTAGGTACCGAAATTACATCTCTCATCATGAATAAAGTCTTAAACGCAAGGTTTACGTCAGCGACATGCAATGAAGAAACAAATATGACCGAGAGCCAGGGCAAACCAAGGGCTAAAGAACATCGCTGAGATATTTGTATCGCTCATAGAATAGGGTAGAGACAAACTCAATCAGCAACAAGCGATGGTCATTACATGGAACGGGCCATGTGGCAGATTTTAAGGATTCAGCATAAAGCAAGGAAAAAGCAATAAGAAGATTGAGGACCATTGATAAAGTTTTAAAGTGGGATAATCCAATGGACTGAAGATCACCACACAAATTCTTTCATCAAAGTTAGGATCAACAATGAAGTGATGAAGTGTATAAGGAAAGTTTCCCTTCGAAAAAGGCTTGTCTTATGTACTTCGCTGATATTAATGAAGAGCATGGATTAGGTTTGTGATACATGTTGATTGACAAATCGCAACACCTAAGCTGACATTGCTTTTTCCCATGGATGAAGTTTTAATTGTTTTAAAAGTAATGGTTTAGATTTAATCTTGAGTTGTAAGTTACCAACTTGCTTGCATAAGGAGATTTTAAGTCATTAATCTCGCATGCTTCAAATTTCCTATTTAATGCAGATCACTCGAGTAATTTTTCATGTCATGATTCATTCTGCAATGAATGAGGGTCAACAGTTGATAATGAAGTGTGTAAGGACTAAATTTTCTTGAGAAGTGTGTAAACACTGTAAGGCAAGTGGGTCTATCATGATGATTCAGAAATCCAATGGGTTGTGTTTGTTTGAGCCTAAGGGATGTCTTGAAAATAAAGTTGGAATGCATGGAGCTCTTAATACACCAAAAGGAATAGTAGGAACTGGGAAATTCAAGGAGTATAGTACCAAGGAAAATTATCGTCCAAAAGAGTAGATAGTTTCAGAAGAATTAGTAAAACACAGTGAGAAGAGGATGGTGAAATATAATAAGAGGGCTTGGATGGAAAGTGAGTGTTGCCTACCTGAAGGAATGAAATTCTCTGTGTAAGGTTTCTAATGATCCTTCAGATAGTGAGGGAGACACTAATCTAGAGAGAGATTATTTTTCCCTCTCCCTGGTACTATCGACGAATCTCAAAAAAGTGATGGTGACAATTTCTCCAATCCCACCACAAACAAAATGTGGATAAATATCCTTTGAGGTTGATAACTCAGGGTGATGATTGTGCCCTATTTTTTTTCGATGATACCATGCCCCTTCTATTAGGAATGTCCTATTCAACATTCATGTGATTTCTTGTTTCGTGTGTTGAGGTGGAATGATTTCAAGCTAGCGTGTAGGAGAAGTACTAGAATAGCTAACCTTGGTGGTGTGTATATTGTACCTGGAAAATATACAATTTTGTGATGGAACTACTATTAGAGAATCTTCTTTGGTCAACAAGAATGAGGATTCAACACGATTACAATGAGATCTGCCATTTGGGGAGCTAGCGTGTCTTCATTCAGAGAATGTGGAAGATGGCCTTTTACTCTTCCATTTTCCTAAGAATGATTACATGTAACAAACTAGGAATATCTTGAATTTTGGTACAAATGTTCAGTGAAATGTAATTGTAATAAAGTATGATGCTTGTTGCTCCCTTGTTCTATAAAAAAGGGATTTCAGGGCTTATTACAAAAAAAGAGGGGATTCAAGAGTCTCGATAGAGTTCTAGGTAAAGGTTAAGTTCAAAAATAGGCAAACAAGAATAGAATTCTAAAGTAGTCCAATAGTTTTGTCTTGCATAAGAAGTCTTGTATGTAACAGTCTTAAATGAGTTTTATAGAAATTACTGATATCGAAACATAATATCAGCAAGAGAGTGATACTCTCCTATGTATGTTCATTTCAAATTTATGAATGAGAAATACTAATGGTATTGTCATTTGTCTTCAAATGTTTTATTTGAATGTATTACTCTATTTTCAGCTTGAATTGAAAGAATTAATTAAAATGCTTGAATAGGGTTATAAACTTTGTGTGGGATGGCTTAAGATTACTAAGAAGTTGTTTTCTTGCATAAAGAGTTCTCATAAATGCAAAGCAATACTAAAATAGTTAGTTTATATCCTAGATAAGTGACTTGTGTATTACTACTCCTCTTGCATACTTGACTATGTTCTCCCAATTTATTAGACATTGGTCATTTAATCAAAAAATCGTGTATAAGATGAACCAATAGTCTTCCTGGCTCTAGACTATTGAAAGATAATATTTTAAATAGAAAATATCTCCAAGGGATAGTAGAATTATTTTCAATTCCTAGCAAATGGTAACTCTTTCATTGAAAATCTTCCAAATCTTTAATGAAGTTAGTTTTATCTGCAAAAAAAGGAATTGATTTGTGCATAAAATGTGTCATTGATTGAATATATTGCACAGAGGAGCAATTGGGATCACCCTCCTAGGTTTCACATAGACTGAAGTGAAGGAGTACGAACTTAAAAAATCCTATGCTCATTGTGTTGGCCACTAACCTAACAGTTCTTCATTATAGGAGTTGGCTACTTCTTAGAGGATTGTTCGGTTCTACTGGAAAAATCACCAACAAGTTCCACACTCAACACAACTTTTGTAAACCCTCCAGCCTAAGCTAGCCCAATTTCTAAGAGTTTTATATCCAGCTTAGACTTGTTATCCCTCTCCAGGTGTGCCCAAAATTCATCTAACTTAAGAGGTCTGAGTGTCGTATCCCTTATGTCGACCCAACGTTCACTTTGCATGAGCACAAATTTGCAAAGAATGAATGTTTTCACATGAGATTCTGAGAAGTACTAGCCTTGGAAAAGAATGAGATGTAGGCTAAAATTCTGAGTAAAAATAATGTTTTCACTTGAGAAGTATTGGCCTTGGCAAAGAACAAGAATGCAGGTTAAAAGTTTGAGTAAAAAGAATGTTTGCACTTGAGAAGTATTGGCCTTAGCAAAGGATGAGAATGTAGGCTAAATGTTTGAGTACAACTTCACCACCACTTATGCCGTTATTTTTTATAGGACGTGCTTTAAATGTGGAATTCAATTTCATACCTCGAAAAGATAGCCTTTAAACGTGCATGCTTTTGGAAATTCTTGAAAAAACAACTCAAGTTTATTCCATACATAGCATTCAATGAGATGTCAAACGACAACACCTTTGAACAGCAAGATAAGTCCATCATGTCGTGTGGTCATTGAAACTTGGAACCTCAAAACCAAAGTCTAAAGTTTCAATTTTTTTGAAATGTCCGACCCACCGACTAAATCCACACACTGTAACTCAAAAGTTACATATGCATGAACTTAAGTTACTCCACAAAGTGAACCAAGTTGGGGAATCATGTAGTTATGAAAATTTAGAACTTTGTGACAATGGGACATGTCACATGGTTATAAAACTCGGAGGCCTAGCGACTAAGCTTGCTTTGCTCCCTTACTTTGAGACTATAACCATACATCAAATGTTCATCGAACAGTTGAGTAATTTATGATATAAATAATAAACATGTGTTTTAAAGTCTTTTTATTTTTAACCATTAATGCGCTCAGATTATCAAGGCCTTTATAAAATGAATTACAATGTCACATTAATAGCACAACCATTAATAGCACAGTAACACTTAATGTTGCAAAGGACTTAATAAAATGAATTACAATGTCAAATTAATAGCACAACCATTTACTTTATTACAACTAAATTACAATGTCACATTATTACATAGTACAAATACAAATGTAAGCGCAAGCACTAAGCTTTTGTTGGATCATTGGTGAAAACATAAATGTAATTAATACATGTGTATTGCTTTATGTTTTACTTTTAAATCTGCATGCAATTATTTTTTTTTGCTAGGTAAAACATTGCTAGGGGTAGCACCCTGTATTGATTATCAAAAAAAGGATTACATGAGTTTCTATTTTTCAAAAAACCACCTTGAAGGCCTTTTCTATCAAGTGACCTTCCCTGATCAGCTAGCCCACCTATATTTTAATGCATTACATAATTCATTACAAAATTGGCCTAAATTTTAGTATAGGCACTCCAAGACTTGGGACTGACTCAATTACCCTATTACTGTTACTATTGCTATTCAACAACAAAAAGTTGAAATCATACCAAACCAGACTTTATCATTTATAATCATCCTCTAACTCTATGAGTTTCAAGTATGCCTTGCAACTTGCAATCACCGGGTAGTCTACTCCACATTTTTGGTGCGTTGGGCTTTTGGCCTTTTCCTCCGGGTCCTTGGGATCATTCGCAAGCCATTCTTCCCCATCTCCAAGGTCCCAATCATCATCACCCGCTACAATTTCCTCTGCCATACCTTCATCCTCCACGTATCTCATTGCCCACCCACACAGGAGATTGGTCATCAGCTTTGTTGCCCTGAAGAGAAAAAAAATGCTATGGTCCCTTTCAGCCCACAATTTTTTAATTCCTTCTAGGTCGATGGTTCAAACCAAAGGAAACTTCATTACCTCTCTCCCTCTCATTTGCATCATGTAGTAGTTTTATGGCATGGGTATTTTCTTATTCTCATCCACATTATCTAGCGTCATGTTAATGTCGCCTAGCCATGCATGCACAAAGACCATTTGGGTCAATTTTTTGCTTATCTCTTTCAAGACTCCCATATGCAAAGGGACTTCTAAGAACATTGTCAGAATCTCTATATTTGCTCTGGCTCTATGATAAGCCTTTAGAAATTCCATCCCGACCACCTACTTGGTTGCCCAGAGAATGAGTGGATGATTCAAATTCATCAGCCCCTGCAGTCGCATATCGATTATTTTTCCTCTGAAGGCCTGTTGTTGCTTCTTCGGGTCTAATGCAAGTGGCGTTTCCATTTTAATCCTTGCCCACAACTCGCCTTTCTTGAATTGTCTACCACTACTTCAAATCTTCCTGCAATGTTATAAATGGCTACTTACTCCACCTTTGCATGCAATTATTTCATAAATAGATAATATTCAATTTCTCAAATGAAAAAAAATTGATGGCAACTTTATTTTTTCATTTGAATTGCTTTATGTTTTACTTTAAAATTTTCAACCAATTATATCATAAATAGATAATAAATTATGGGCCACTAGTGCCACTACCAGCCTGATTCGCGCAAACCAAAAAACCAACTTAGTCAATTCGTGTATCTGAATCCTTAAATGTACAATTAAAAATTTAAATGTTTAATTTGATTGACGTTTGGCTACATGCAAATTGTACCTCAATCTCACAAGCTGTCAAAATCCTCAGACTCCAGTTAGCACTATGAGTGCCACTCAAACGATATGAAATCATTACAAATCTTGTTTCATTAAAGCTATGAGTTGTCCAATCAATCGCTTCGAATGTTCAAAACTAAAAGATTGAGAATTTCAATTAAATGAAATGTAATGCGTTGAGGTAAATTGAAAAGAGAGAAATGAGCCTTGATCTCGCCACGTGTCTGCATATAACGGTTCTAGTGTTATTCTGGAGGTTTCAATTCGCAAGTCTACTAGTTCAAAGATTTACTTCTAGAATGAAACTACAGTCGTCCATCAAAAATTCATCGAATGGTTGTGGTCATATTGATTTTCCTTTACATCCTTTGGGTAAAACATTCTTAAGTTTTTAAGCCTTGGTCCTATGTTCTTCCTAGGCAGTTCATCTTTTAAAACAAACTTTTTGCACATGCATATTTCTACCACTTAAATTCTTCTATCGCTCATCGCCAAAATCCAACCCATCAAATTCATTACCACGATGATGAGCCTTGATCTCCCCACGTGTTCGCATCTAACGGTTCTAGTGTAATTCTGTAGGTTTCAATTTGCAAATCTATTGCTTGAGAGATATACTTCTGGAATGCAACTATAGTCGTCCATCAAAAATTCATCAAACTATAGTGGTCCACAATGTCGCGAGGTCACTGAAACTTGGAACCTTAGAACCAAAGTCTAAAGTTTCATAGTTGTCAAAACTTTCGACCCACTGACTACATAGATGACCAAGAAAGACTTGCAACTAAGGTTAGGAAAAACACAAAAACCTCTACTTTGGTGAATTAGAAAGGTGGCAACGATGGTGCATTTATGAAGTGAAGATTGTGGGCAGATTTTAGCAAGTGGACATGATTGGAGGATCAATGGATAATTAAGATCAGTACGTGTGGAGTTAGGAAAATTATTACCTCTCGGTTAGGTCTGGAATTTGGTGGCCACCCCTACCTGTCATATGAAGATTTTTTGATAGTTTTATTCATTTAAATGCCTATCACTTTACATTTTATGAAAAAATTTAACTGTCAAAAAAATACTTAATTTATATTTTTCATATAAAATCTTTTATATTAAAATATTATTGATTTTATTAATCATACATATTAAATAAATGTTATAAAATAAATGTTGTTGAAATTTTTTTATAGTTTAATCCTTAAATTCATCTATCTAAAAACATAAATTATTTGTAAAAGGCAAATAAAATTTCAACATGCTCACCAATAAAACCAAATGCTATATTATCTTGAAAAAAATCAAAGTTGAGAATCACTGTAAACAAAATGCTATAAAATAAATGTTGTTGAATAAATCATATATATTAATATAAAGTGAAATTAGAAAGAATTTTTCCAATTCTAAACTAATTTATATTTTTATCATAAACATTATTATATACTTTAGAATTATCTTCATCCAACAACTACCAAAAATTATTCCAATTTTAAACTAATGTTATAAAATATACTTTAGAAAGAATTATTCCAATTCTAAACTAATGCTCTAAAATATAATTTAGATTTATGTTCATCCATCAACTACCAAAAAAGTTCATTAGCCAGCACAGTTTCCATTTCCAACATATCAAATTATCCCTAATCATACTCGCCTGAAATCTACCCTTCCAACCATTGTTCATGACCCAAGGTGTTTTACAATTACAATGCAAATCCAGGCATAACCCCCCCAAAAAAAAATCACAAACAAGATTTAGTACAATAATCTTTTTTTTTTAAACTTGTACTACTCAAATGCCTTCAATGAATTACCCGTTTCCAACGGCTCTATCTCCATTAACGACTTCATCTTCTTCCTCGGACACAAACCCTTCTTTTCACGCATCTTGGCTCTGGTGATTTCTTTGAGATTCTCTATGACCTCCTCGACCTCCATTAGCTCAACACAGATTTTGAGTGCTTGCCACTCGTGCTCTGCACCTTCTCGCCACAGAGCTTTGGTGTGTCCTTTTGGCCACCTGATAAAGAGATTATTTAAATCTGCAAGCTCTAGGCCTCCACCATCCATGCCTTCAACCTTAACAAGCCCCACTTCTGGTATCACGACCCGTTCCAGAATGCTTTCCATATCCTCTAAAAAATATTTGTGAACCAGATTTTTCATGAATTTCCTCAGTACATCCACCAACTCTCCTAAGTCTAGACCGCAAGCCATGACCAACCAATAAATATCCATATTGGTCCTATATCTATGCTTTAAATTTTCAAAGCCATTACCCAAAATAAATTGAACTGCTTGCGCCACCTACACATCCTTGAAGAGAAATAAACCCCGCAACCGCTTCACAGACGCTCTCCAACGAAAGGGTCTAGCTTCCTCCGTGATGTCAAGGTGAAACTGGCCTCCATTGTTTCTCTAGTTCACAGGCTTCCTAACAACCACCCACTTCTGACCGGCTACATGATATGTGTGTCTTTAATACATCTCAATTTTCGAGCCATCTCCATTAATGTCGATTCTAAAACATATGTCCAACACCGGCAAAAAACCTTCATAAATGCTTCACTTTTTACATAAACTTTTGCAAATCCTTTTCTTACTAAACAATATTTAATTCGCCAATTTATTTTTCTTAATCATTTGAAAATAGGTTTAATTCACCAACACCGGCAAAAAACCTTCATAAATGCTTCACTTTTTACATAAACTTTTGCAAATCCTTTTCTTACTAAACAATATTTAATTCGCCAATTTATTTTTCTTAATCATTTGAAAATAGGTTTAATTCACCAATGAATTTTATTTTTTAGTTTGAAAAAAAAAATTAATCAGCCAATAAAATTATTTTTCTTGGTTTGAAAACAGGTTTAATTCGCCAATTGAAATATTTTTTTGGTTTGAAATAGATTTTAATCGCCAATGGAAAAAATTTAGTGGTTTTAAAAAAATTGCATTTCCCTAGGATTTTCTACATACTTCTAATGATTAGAAAAGATTCGCCAATGGACTTTTTTTTTCACGAAAAATGAAAAAATTTGCCACTAAAATTAATATTTTTATCGGGAAGTATACAAGATTCACCAAGATTTTACACCTTCACTGAGGGGGGGGGTTTCTTAAATTTTTCCCTGATAACAACTCAAGAAGAAATTACATTTAGAGAAGATTCAATAATTTCAGTGACAAAAATGGAGCCTAGTGGTAGTACAGATTCATTAATAATATATAAAAATCAGCAACCCTAATATTGGATAAGGCATTCAAAAAAGGGTGAATCTATAATTTCAAAACTTGGGAGAATTTTCCATATCTACAGCCTCAATTTAATTTAGATTGGCTCTTTCGAAACTTTATGACACAAATTTTCAAGCCCATTTCAAATAGCTTTTCAAACTACAATTTTCTAAGCACAGAATATAAAAAAAAATTCTTCAAAATATTTTTTGATCTTTATTGTCCTCTTCATTAGCTTTCTAAAACACTTTTTAATTTTTAATTTTTTCTAAGAAATGAATGAGATTATAATTTTACTGAGACTATGTTGTAATAATATAAAAAAATGCCATTTTAAAAATAAAATCATATAGCATTTTTCTTACAAACTTGCTTATGCATTAATTTGGTTCAACTAATATTTTTCATTGGCATTCAATCTTCCTATAGAGAAAGGGGATTCACTACTTAC
>VDFB02053381.1:0-47721 GCA_007258455.2 Sequoia sempervirens | reverse complement strand
TTATGGATGTATGAATGCATATGATATGATATGATGTTATGATTATGTATGTATGCAATGTGATGGATGCACTTCTTTTATTTATGTGATATGTGATGATGATCCATGATGTGATGATATGTGATACAATGCAATGAATGTGTTACCTTCTTTTTCAATATCTTTCTATAATGTGTAGATATTATGATTATGCATGATGATATGGATACATTTCTTTTCATGTACTTTTCTATGAAACTTATGATGTGATGATGTATGAATATGGATGTATATATGGATAATGCAGATGATGCAATGTATGCCTATGCCTAGAATATTAAGATGCTTAGAATAAAAAATCTATGTTATTTGAAAAAACCTAAATGATGATGCAACAGATTATGTTTTCTTTTATTATGATATGTTGTGATGATGTGAGATGTATGCATGCTGATAATTTGTGGATGTAGGATGGATGCATGATGATGTTTTTGTTGACTGTCATGATACCAGGTTAGCGAGGAAAGAAGATAGAAGAATAAAATGAATGATTTGACCATTGATTTTGAAGATTGATTCAAAAAATTCAACAAGTCCATGATCCACCAATACTTTATTAGAGATGGTGATGGGAGATGATGATGATTTTCTCATATCTTAAGATTGGGATTTTTTCGTCATTCCTTATGTTTGATATAACACATAGTCACGATGCATCAAGTTATTGATAACCATGATGGTGTTGTATCTAGTGTAATGGACTTTGACTCTGCAAATAGATAAGATAGTTATTGTTCACACCTTTACATACAAAAAACTCATCAAATGTAGTTTAGTAGTTAAAAATATATCAGACCAAAGTATACACAATATTCAACAATCTACTCCAAACAACTTCCCTACACACAACTAAGCAAGTATGCACCAAGATTATTTTACAAGAGTATCCACAAGAAAAACAAGCGAAAGATAATGATTGATGCCCCATTCCTTTCTCTCTAAATCATTTAGACATCATTGAGAGGTCTTTGAAATAGGTCAATAAGATGAATCATAAGAAAAGATCAAAGAGAGACAATCAATATTATTTATATATTTTTCCAATTTAATATAGCAAGGTGATTTTTGATGTTGATGTCCATCACAGGAGGATGCATCCTAGGAAATTTTATAAGATGGTTTGATTAGGATGAGGTGTGTGATAATTTGTTGATACAAACTCTACTGACTCGTTTACCTATGATGTAGACTTTAGATTTTGACACTTAGATTTTCACTTTACAACTTGAGATATTTGTTTTCTATTTGTTTTTCCAAAGGTTGAAGATGATGCTTGATTTATTATGGGTGAAGGTTTATTATAGGTGAAAGTGAAATGGGATGGATGGTTTTATATTTTCTGGAATATTTCAATGTTTTTAGTATTTTGAAAATGTTTTGATATTTTTTGAAAGTTTATGTGAATGTTTTGGTTTTCGATTATTTGAGATTGTTTAGGATTTTTCTATAAGATATTTGATGTTGTTTAGGTCTTTTTCAATTTTCAAATTTTTTTTATGTTTTTGAAGTTTTTGATGTTTTTGGGTTTTCTGATATTTGAATGTTTAGTGGTTTTCCAAGTTTCTGACCAAGAACCTAACCTAAAAGACTATCCTAGGGGCCTTGGGGTCTTATCAAAGATGAGCCTTGCTTATGTTATACACGCAGAGACCACGTAGTTGGAATCACTTGACTTATTTATGGTGAGAAATGAACAGTTGACGAATTTCCAATTTATTATCATAGACTTGTAAAGATTGACCTAGGGTGTCTCAGGGGAACATCAATGATGGCCTTGCCTACGTTCAAGCTCAGAGACTCATAGTTTGACATGGTACTATTTTTGGATTTTTGATGTTTGAAATTTTTAGGGATTTTGATGTGTTTTGGATGTTTTGGATTTTGACTTTACAATATTTTGAATGTTTTTGGATTTTAGCTGTACAAGATTTTGATGTTTTTTGATTTTTTGATGAACGTTTGATGAATGTTTTTGGGGTTTTTGATAATATTTCCAAATAACCTTAAGATATACAAGAACCCAATATGATCCATAACAAATTTCCCCTAGTGTGACACAATAGACTACCTCGATATGGGCAAGACAAGCTGACCTTTGCAATATGCCAAGTAGTGCTAAAAGGGAATACGATACTTCATAATATCAAGCCATGATATAGACATGGATGGGTGATGGAATAAATAGGATGAGTGATGCAATGGGTGGATGTGATGCCAAGAATGATAGGATAAAGAGAGACAAAGAATAGATGGAGATGCTTTATTTACGCAAGGTGCATGTTTGCCAAGTTTTCACTAGGGTACTTGCCCAAAGCGCCACCGAAGTGGTTTTCACTAGAGGACAATTTTTTCCTTTACTGTGTTCAATCCTTTTTCTTATTTTTTTGGATTTTTGATCATTTTTTGATTTTTTTTTGTATTTTTTAGATTTACACCCTTCAAGCTCAGGCATATTTTTTTTAAAGATGTAGACTATTGGTTGGTTCCTGTAAGGGTTCACCTTTAGGCATTGATAATTGATATGCTCTTGATCCATAGCTTGTTGTGACGACAAAGGGACCTAACCAGTTAGGCTCAAACTTTCCTTTACTATCCTGATCTAGAAATTTTTTTTGATTATGCTTTAGAACAAGATCCCCTACCTGGAAAGATTGATACTTGATCTTCTTGTTATAGCTCTATTTCAGTCAGTTTTGGTATACTTGCAAGTGATTAAGGGTGTCAAGATGACATTCATCCGGTAATTCTAGCTCATTTAGCCGTGATACTCTATACTCTTCATCGGTGATTAGGTTCTATATTGACACTCGTAGTGAGGGAATTTCGAACTTGATAGGCAAGATGGCTTCTGCTCTATAGACCAAGGAAAAAGGGATTGCACTCATAGGTGTGTGAATACTAGTTTGATAGGCCCAAAGGGTGAGATTTAACTATAGATGCCAATCACGACCAAATTCATTGATCATTTTCTTTAGGATCTTTAGAATAGTCTTGTTTGTAGCCTCAACTTGATCATTTCCCTGGGGGTAATACGAGGTAGAGAATCGATGTTGGATGTTAAATTTTTGGCATAGCTCTTTCACACCCTAATTTTTGAAGGGTGTTCCGTTATCAAAAATAAGGGCTTGTGGAACACCATAATGGTAGATAAGATAATTCAGGATAAACTTGGCAATTTTCTTCCCCATTATGTAGGTCATAGGAATAACTTCCACCCACTTGGTAAAGTACTCAGTGGTTGTGATGATAAACTTGTGTCCATAGATGAGGTGGGAGTAATCTTTGCTATGAGGTAAAGCCCCCACTATGATAAAGGCCAAGGTGTGACCATTGGTTGCAATTCCTGAGTTGGAGCATGAATAAGATCTCCATGTTGTTGAAATTGGACACACTTTTTCACATATTGATGGGCTTCTCTTTCCATGGTTGGCCAGTAGTACCCCATCCTCAATAGTTTCTTAGCTAAAGTCATACCACATATGCCATCATGTAATTCCATTGAGGTGGTCAAGGCTTCCTCTTGGTTGAGACATCATATTAATTTCCCCTCGATGCTTCGACGGTAAAGGGTGTCACCGAGGATCACGAATTGGAATTCCTTTTTAACAAAGGTCTTCTTAAGGTTGGTGGTGATATTAGTTGGGAGGGTTCCTCTACTAAGGTAGGATGAAAATATCATGATACTGACGGGGAACCAAGACCAATGATGACACACCCAAATTCATATTTTGGGATTTCAAAAGTGGGTATGAGAAGTTTCTCTACTAAGAATTCACATTGAAGGACATTGTGCGGCATATCTAACAATGATCCAATTGTTTCCATTGCATCTGTTGCTCGGTTATTCATGCAAGGAATTTTCTCAAAATTTATATCAATGAAAATGTCCTTGAGAATTTCTACCATCCTCTTGTAAGGAGTAATCTTATCATCCTTAGTTTGGTAGTCGTCATTGACTTGGTTGATAACCATCTGTGAGTCTCCATAGACTTTCATCTCTTGTATCTGCCATTGAACTGCTATCCTTAGACCTATGATTAGGGATTTATATTTAGCTATATTGTTAGTACATGGAAATGATAGCCTGTATGAATTTGGAATACAATCAACTTGAGGGGTGATAAAAAGAATACCTGCCCCTGATCCATGTTGGGTAAAATATCCATCAAAATACATTTTCCACTAATATATTGTGTTGGAAAGGAACATTGATTCATTAAGAAATTTAGATATCAATAGATTCTATGCATAGATAGGTGCCTCTACCAGTTGGTGTGTGATCACTTTTCCTTTGATTTCCTTGCACTCCATGTACTCTATGTCAAATTTAGTCAAGATCAACACCCATTTGGTCATTCACCCAGTGAGAGTAGCTTTGGATAACAAGTATTTCAATGGGTCAATCATTGTGATAAACTTGATTTGATGTGAAAACATGTAGTGTCTAAAATTTTGTGAAGCAAAACCACCGCCAAGCATGATTTTTCAATGGATGAATAGATTTCATAGCCCACCAAGGTCCTGTTGATGTAATAGATAGCTCTTTCTTTTTCATTTTCATCATGTTGTGCTAGAAGAGTGCCCAATGTTGTTGATGTTTTTGAGATATATAGGATCAATGGTTTATTTGGTATCAGTAGCATGAGTACTGGAGGTGTCAATAGGTAGTCCTTGATTTGTTGGAAAGCTTTATCACACTTCTCATCCCACTTGTAAGTTATTCCTTTATGGAGAAGATGCGAGAAAGGGTGGATTTTGTCTGATAAATATGCTATGAACCTTTTGATGGATTGAAATCTTCCTTGTAACCCTCTCATCTGTTTTAGTGTTTGTGGGGGTTCCATGTATAGGATGGCTTTCAATTTTTCTAGATCAATTTTTATCCCTCTTTGTGATACGATGTAGCCAAGAAAATGACCTTCAATATTAAGAAAATGTCTTGCCTCTATGATGCCAAGATCATGCTTTGATACCACTTGTAATGAAATATCTTGCACAATAGAAGAATATGATAGATGTTGTAAATACTCGATAATAACTAAGAATAAAAATCCACTTCAAGGGGAAAAACCTCCAAATATCTTCAATGAGAACACAATTCACAACATGATGATGAAATAATGCTCACCACCTCTTGTATATACCTTATTTATACCTAGGATATCACCTAGGCCGACTTTGATAGCCCTATATAAGCCTTAGGCTGACCTAATTAACTAAATAACAATATAATAATGATAATATGACTTAATTAAGAGTCAAGATAGCCACAAGCTGACTATTCATAACCATATGTACACTAATATTAAGGGCATAGTAGATTGGGATGTTTGGTTACATTACTCTTAATTTTTTGTTCACATGGAGTGCAATTAGGGAACTTGATATTTTGAATCCTTGCATAGAAAATCTGCAAGTGTATTGTAATATTTGTTCACGAGATAATACATTGAATGTGTGAATTCTGTTGGAGGCTAGGTTTTTCCCTTGAGAGGGTTTTTCTAGGGTACATCTTGTGCCATCTTGATGTTATTTTTATCTATTCTTTTGCATTATGGATCTTGAATACCTTTTTTACATATTTTTCTCTTGAATTTATCTATAAATAGTTTATTATGGCTACAAATTTTCTTTTATGGCTATAAATTTTCTTTTATTTTGCATTATGGATCTTGAATAACTTTTTTACATATTTTTCTTTTGAATTTATCTGTAAATAGTTTATTATGGCTACAAATTTTCTTTTATATATGTGTATATATATACATACACACACATACACATATACATACATACATACCTACATGCAAACATATGATGAGCTTATTATTTTTCCTATTTATTTCACCATTACTTGTTCAATTTAATCCATGTTCATGATGTTATAATATCATTCCTAAGATATTTATGAACCTTACCTTGATTCCCTAAAGCATTAACTATGATAATGATGATTTATAAACATTTGTATGTTTTAGTTAGTTGATGCTAAATTATGATGAATGATAATTATTAAATCTAAAGTATTTGTAGAAGGATTAAAATATCATTTGTGGAAGGAATGAGTTGTTCATGCAGCTGAAAAGAAGAGAAACAAGTTGACAGTTGTCAAAATGTAGTTGTTGTTGGAAAAGTGTAGAAAAAAGTCAAAAAAGAAGTTTCAGTAAAACAGACATATCTCCCTCGTTTCTTCATGAAATTGAGATTTTCAAAATGATTCAGAAAGTTGAAAAGGAGCACGAAACCCATAATTTTATTATAAAGGAGCATGAAATGACAGACGTTGACTGAGTAAAAAGTGGCAAGTGAGAAGGTAGAGATTTAGTCCAACCTCCACCATTTATTATAATTTGAGTTTTAACTTGAAAAGAAGTTGGATATGGATTGCCAAATATTTATACACATCAAAAAATCTCCAAAAAAATAGTTTGATCATAAAAGAGTTCAAAAAAACTCTTTTTCCAATCAACCAGATGAAAAGTTGTAATAGGACTCTATTGTCCAGTCATTGTATTTGTGTCATTTGAAGAATAATCATTTTCCTTGTTTGAAGGAATGATGGGACACCTAATAGATTTTTTTTAGCCTATATATTTGAGTATGTAATCAAGAAAAATATAGAAGGATAGAATTTAGTTTATTACCTTTGGCACCCGTAGTAACTACTGTGCAGAAAGGTTTCTTTTCAACATTAACTGTGTTTTGTTTAAGTTATTAAATTTTAGTTATTCTTTCACACAATGATGATAGATTAGGAGTCTCTCATGGTGCACATACATTGTAGACCCATCATAATTTTATAGACCTTGGTTGATAATTTAATGTAGGTTTGCAATGTCAAGTGGACTATTCAACTAGGTACACCCCTGAATTGTGTAATTTCACCAAGTCCACAACACATTAGTTGGACTCTACATTTTTGGCATTGTTGTCGGGGATGGTGTCAAGCTATGAGAATCTATAGGTTTCTTAAAAAAATTTCCTTGCTTTTGTAGAATCATAGTTTCTATTCAAAGCACTTAGGATTATTAGGCCTTTTGAAAGTTACCACAACCAGATTTAGCAACAGAAAAATGGATCAAATTGATATGCTTGAAAAGAGTAAATTGGAAATCAATGAAGACATGTTCTCTAACATCTTAGAAGAATTTTGTTCAATAATTGATCCTAAAGAGGAAAACCTTGTTTTGAAAAATGAAGAAGTTATTATACACAAGGTTGATGGTCAAGATGAACATGATATCAAATCAGAACTTCTACTTGAAGAAGAGAGCTACTATGAAGTCAAAACTAGTATTCTCATGTAGAAAAGTAAAGAAGAGATTGGAGAAAACCAATTTTGGGATTACCTAGAGGTGTTTTACTCAACTTTAGATGCAACACCAATATCTTTTGTAGAGAAAAAACACGAGCAACATGAGCATCCTGCAAAAAATTCTATGTTACTATCAAAAGAAGCAACCCATCAACATGAAACCAACAAGGATGGTTCAAAATTTGTTCTTTCACATGGATGTCCTATTAGAAATCTAGTTGAAATGGAGGTTGCAAAAGCATCACAAGTCATGCTTGAATTCAAGCATGAACTTACAACTGAAGACGAAGCTAAATACATAGTTGCAATTAAAGAAGAATGGTCTCAACTTACTTATTTCCTTCAAAACAAAAGTATGTATTGTCAAAATGAAATAGTAAGTGCATTTGTTTATGTATGTCAAAAATTATTGCAGCTGGTTATTAAGTTTCAACTTGTGTTGTACTTCTTTTTGGTTTCTCACAAGTATATGAAGCATTGTAAGTTGCTAAGGAAAGGAAACTATTTCATAGAACCATTCAATGGTTTTGTTTGATCAAGTTTTATTTGTTGGTTAGTGTAGGTTAGGATAGGTTTTTCATTCAATAAGTGTTGTTGCACAATGCCTTAGATGTCTTATTCTCCAAATATTGAAGCATAGTTAGTTGGGTGTTGTCTGGTGTAGTTTTTTTCCCCATTTCTTCTTGTTTGGATGACTATTTCTAAGGTATTCATAGTTGGTTGTTTGGTCATATTCCAAAGTCATTTTTCTTTCAAGGTTGTGATTCATGTATGTCAAAGAATTTTTTTCCATTAGGTAGTTGGGTTTTCATGGGATCAAGAATGTCTATTCAATTGGTGTTGTTCAATTAATCTAATCAAATTTTATTCAATGGTAATGGACTACATCTAAAGTTACATTAGAAGTCATTGGATGGATAGACATTTTCTACAGTGAACAACCAAGAAATCTATAGCAACTACTAATGATAAATATGCAACCACTCTTAGAGGGACATGTACATTCAACTATTCAAGAACCTGTACTTTTAGCTATTCACCACTTCATAGCAGGTACTTACATTTATGGTTCTCATTCATCAGTAATATTTATCATTTTTAGTTAATTAACTACCTATGCATTGCAATATGTTCATCAATTATCATTATTCTAATTACATGCTTCATAACTAATTTATTTTGCCTCCCACATCCATACATTGGCATTCTTTCAGTTGGGGGGAAATGTGCATGCCTTGTATTGTTGACCTTGCTTGTATATTTTCATACCTACCTCCTACATTCATGACTATGTTTGCTTCAATTGAAATATTGTTCTATTGATTTCCCTTTGCCATTATTACCTCAAAGTGACAAAAGATAAAAGTATTAAAGGGGAAGTTGTAGCATATGTTATTCATGCTATATCAAGAATGAATTAAAGAGAGAAGATGTTAAGATAATATGGAGAGAAATCCATACAAAAAATTTTCTATCTTGATGAAAAAGAAGGCAAGGTAAAGTCATTTGACTTCATGCTGGTAGCTTTCATGTCTAACCAATGTCCATCTCCTGCTTGAGGACAAGCATAACTTTAGTTGGTGGGAATGATGAGCTTATTATTTTTCCTATTTATTTCACCATTCCTTATGATTTAATCCATGTTCATGATATTATAATATCATTCCTAAGATATTTATGAACTTTACCTTGATTCCCTAAAGCATTAACTATGATAATGATGATTTATAAATGTTTGTATGTTTTAGTTAGTTGATGCTAAATTATGATGAATGATAATTATTAAATTTCAACTATTTGTAGAAGGATTAAAATATCATTTGTGGAAGGAATGATTTGTTCATGTAGCTGAAAAGAAGAGAAACAAGTTAACAGTTGCCAAAATGTAGTTGTTGCTAGAAAAGTGTAGAAAAAGTCAAAAAGGTAGTTTCAGTAAAAGGAGCATATCTCCCTCATTTCTTAATGAAATTGATATTTTCAAATTGATTTGGAATTTTGAAAAGGAGGAGCATGAAACCCAGAAAAAATTTGAAGAGATACACAATAATAAAGGAGCACAAAATGATAGAAGTTGATTGAGTAAAAGTGTCAACTAAGAAGGTAGAGATTTAGTCCAACCTCCATTTATTATAGTCCAAGTTTTAACTTGAAAATAAGTTGGATATGGATTTACAGATATTTATAAACATCAACAAATCTCCAACAAATCAATTTGATCATAAAAGAGTTCAAATAAACTCTTTTTCCAATTAGTCAGATGAAAAGTTGTAATAGGACTCTATTGTCCAGTCATTGTATTTGTGTCATTTGAAGAATAATCCTTTTCCTTGTTTGAAGGAATGATGGGACACCTATTAGATGTTTGTTAGCCTATATATTTGAGTATGTAATCAAGCAAAATATTGAAGATAATATAGAAGGAGAGAATTCATTTTATTACCTTTGGCACCTGCAACAACTACTGTGCAAAAAGGTTACTTTTCAACATTAACTGTGTTTTGTTAAAGTTATTGAATTTTAGTTATTCTTTCACACAATGATGATAAATTAGGAGCCTATCATGGTGCACATACAATACAAACCCATCATAAGTTTACAGACCTTGGTTGATAATTTAATGTAGGCTTGCAATGTCAAGTGGACTGTTCAGCTAGGTACACCCCTTAATTGTTTAATTTCAGCAAGTCCACAACACATTAGTTGGATTCTATAACATACATACATGCATACATTCATACATACATACATACATACATGCATACATACATACATACATATATGTACACATACATTTACACATACATATATTTTTTTTTACTTTATTGTTCTTTCTCATGTTCATAGTAACTATGCATATGACACACACCCACCTCTTACAATACATGTTGACACAAATGACCACAAAAATTTTATGACCTTTTTATTTCTTTTCTACTTTACCTTTATTTTTTCCCTATAGATGTAATATGTTGCACAAAACAATGAAGTGTCCTAATTGCACTTTCATTCATGCTTTCCACCTCCTCTTTGATCTTATATCTTTTTGGATGATTTATTTTTTCCTTGGAAAAATGGTAGAAATGGATATTAGGTGCAACAATAAATTATTGTGAGTTGTAAGATGTAAGTTGGTAGTTCAAGTTTCCATCTTACCTACTTTAATGTAATACAAGTGATGTTTTCATCATCTAATTAGTGAAAATCAATGAAATAATATTTTTTTAATTCATTCTTGAATCAATCATAGAAATTTAATTCAAAAATATCATTACATATGCTTTGTATGAAAGTGCAAACATAAATTTTATATGTATGTTAGCATTTTAAATAAGGTATTTTTGTGTGAGAGTTGGTATCTAGCATGTACCTATATGATTCCAAGTAATTTTCCTTTAGAGGTCTAGACTCAACCTTCATATATGTTTTTTCATACCTTGATTTAAAACCACAATTGCAATTTTGAACCCAAAAACTTTTGAATTCAAATTTAATTATGGGAAAATGGTAACTCACTTGCAACTAGTAGGAAATGTTCAATTTGTGGTACTATAGTATTATATGTAATGATAAAATCATAATTCATTTTAGATCATTGTATAACATAATCATTCACTCATTATTTAATCACTACAACACTACAAGAACACTGCATCAACATCAAAGATCACAAAGACGTATAAAGCATTTGTATTTTTTCTTTGCATGTCTTCCAACTTGGTAAAAATTGTTAAATCAATCTAAGTACTTGACTAAGGCAAAAGGTTGTAAGCTATTTTCCTTCATCTAAGTAGTTGAACAAGTTTTTTCAATGTTGTTGAGCACCACCCTTTTTAAATATCATGAGAAAACACAAATTTGAAGACTAAGAGTACAAGTTTCAAGGCCCTAAAGTAAGCTTAGTCTAAAAAAGGGTCAAAACTGTAGAAACATAAATGAGAATTGTAGGTTTGGGATTGAACCTAAACTAAGTGCAAGTCATTTTTCATTCTTTTGAAACTTAACATAGTTTTATATTTGATGATAGAGAGTTGGATTATTGAACAAAAGTTACACCAAAATATCTTCCTATTACGAATGAAACTAAATACCCTAACCATTTTTTCAAATTTTATAGTGTATGTGTTTAGTATTTCTAAACTTAATTAAATTACAATAATTTGGTTATTATTACTTTATTGCATTTATTTACCTAGCTTAAAATAAAATATTTACTTTCTTTCTTTTCAATTAATAATTGTGGAATACGTTAAAGGTAAATGTATTTTATTATAACATATTATTGAAAAGAAAAATAATATTTTTTTCAAATAAAATTAGGGTTAAATAATACACTCAAATCAGGTAAGCAAATAATCCAATTAATTCATAAGTTGGAATTGATAAATACACTAAATTAAACATTCACAAATAAAATAGTAGCACTTGGTTGAAAAACTGACTAAGTTATTGTTTGATAAATGTTGCTAGTTGATTTATCAAATTTTTAGAACTTTTTTATGTCAAACAAACACTTTTGAATCAATGAGTTCTCTATTTGTCAATTTTATTCACTTCTAAAACTATAGATTTGAACATATATGTGTGAATCTAAACTCTACAAAATTTGAAATCTAGAACATATTTTCCTTGGTGTCTATACCTATATTTGTAAAGAGGTAATGTCAATAGAAATCATTTAGGAGCTTGTTAGGCTAGGAGTATTCTCCTTTGGTAAATCTTGTTACCAATTTAATGGTTTGGTGAAAAAGATTGAACACAACAAGAAACCATACAATGTGCCTAATATGCTAATGTAATTTAATGATGTAGTGTTAATGGTCTTTGATATTTTCAATTGATAATTTTATGATTCTTGAATGCTCCTAGATTATTTGAAATGAATTGCAATTTGTACCTAACTATAATCTATCCTAACACACAAGTAACAAAATTTCATTCTCAAGTCAGCTCATAACATTTAGTTGGAGGAAGTCAACAATGACAAAAATTTAAATTTGAATTTTGAAAGTTCAAATATCATTTCAATGCCCATAGATTTGTTGTAAAGATGGTTTTCATTGCTCCAAAAGATCAACCTATTAAAGCTTGATACAACTGCTAGAGTTAATGGATCCACGAGAGGCGGTTAAGCCATGCCATGAACCCAAGCGTTGCGCTGCAAAGAACAAGGAGACCAAGGGCATACACCTTGCAACAACCCCCCTAGTGCAAGCGAGGGGTTTGAACCTGTGACCCAAGCTCTGATACCAACTGTTGTAAAGACGGTTGTCGTTGCACCAAAAGATCAACTTGTTAATGCTCGATACAACCACCAAAGTTATTGAATCCACAGGAGGTGGTTAAACCATGTCACAAACCCGAGCGCAGCGCTGTAGTACACAAGGAGACCAAGGGTGCACACCTTGTAACAAGATATTCTTCATCTACCCATTATCTCAACTCATTATCCCTATGGATATGTGCAAATAGAATGAATATGAATCAAATTATTTATCAACTTTTATATCGAAATATATTACTTGTACACTAGCCATTATGCATAGAGAATATAACCCTATCAAAATGGGCTCGTAATATTAAGGGAAAAATGTAGGCGTACAATTTTCACCATTACAATTACATATAACTTATGCTATGTGTCTAAAATATATAGATTGGAGTAAATAGATAGCAATTAGTTCCTAGAATTTCAATATGTTTGCAAACTAATTTATGTGATTAAAGTATATGTCAATTATTTAATTAAACTATAATTTTTTAAAGATTTTAATTGATAAACTTATTAAAATCTTCTATAATAATGATCACATAATCCAAATATATAAATACATATTTTAAGTATATTAAATATATAGACACTTGATCACAATTATTACTTGGAGCAATGAGTTAACTATTTTTTCGTTTTTCATGTTATGAAATATAAAAATGACTCTAAAAGTTCTCAGGTGTTTTAGTATGCGTTCAAGAATGGTCGTGACAAATTTAAAAGAAGGCAAAAGTTCATGTTAAAAATTTGTACGGTATGTTGTACATGCAGTCCAACCTCCGTATCCCCATCAATTATTCGAAATTGGGTCAAAGTTAAAAACCAGTCTTATACCAATTGCATGTTTTGAAAGTCAAAAATCACATGTTTTAAAACTCAGTCTTATATTAATTGGTTTGGTCGTTTTCAAAGTAACCATATCTAATTGTATGTCATTTTAAAAGTCAGTCTTATAACAATAACATGTCATTTTATGAAGGCAAGTGATTTTTGGTCATAAATTTCACATTAATGAGAGGCAAAATGAACTTTTAAAATGGAAACTTCTATCTAGTCGGGATAATGTACCTTTGATCATAGTTATTAATTAATTGAAAATAAAAAATCTGTTGTATTATGATTTTCAATTAATTGATAAATATGGTCAAAAGTGCATTCCCAAAGGTGCATATAGACAAATAGTATAATTTAATATGTTATAATAAATATTTAATATCGTTTAAATGACAAATTACTTTATATAACTTTTTTTAATTTATTTTAAGTATTTAATAAATTTACTACTAACTTTTAAAATTACTAATGTTCATAAACATGCTTTTACTTTCATAATATTGTTGGATGAATAATAATGATGCATTATTCAATTTGTTTATAATAAGTTTTTTATGAAAGATTTGCTTGTTAAAACTTAATATTGAGAAATGAATTTAAAATTAGAAGCTTCAAACTTGAACACTTTCAACCCTTTAAACTAGTCATTATTTATTGAATTAGCACATATTTGTGTGAGATTCAACATGCACTTTTTTTCAAATGAGAGAACAATTAACAATTTGAACACACTTTGATTTATAAAAAGTAACAAATCTAAATTATCATCATATATTTAAGTCATACACATGTTTTTGGATGTTGGTTGTGATATCCCTTGTTGTCATTATAAGTCAACCTACCAAAATTGTTTGACCTACAAGAGCTCATTCACTTATTGAACCAACAATTCAACACCACCTTGGAAAATTCAATTGTCTAGAAGATGAAGGCAAAAAAGCCTTTCAGACACATACTCTATTAAGTTGATTTTGTTTGGGCATCATAAATTAAATCCATAAATAGAATACATTGCTTGTTAGTTGAGTTAGCTTTACAAAAAAGAATCAAATGAAAAGATTAAAAGAAAAAGGAAAAATAAAATTCAAAAGGAGAAGGCATGATTTGATATTTATTCATGTATGATTCAAGTGTGGGCTCCCCACCACCTTGTTTGATTTGATTTTTTTATCTCTTTTGGTGTACATGGTGGTAGAGCTCTACCTCAAATTTTGAAAATTTGAGATGAGTCTTGTCTTGTCATTATTTTGAGCTTTTGTATTTAGGGTGGGGTCTAGGGTTTAGGTTGAAGACCCTCTTGTCAATATCTCGCAGTCATAAACCCTAAACGTCTATTTTTGTGTTGACCTGTTACTCTCGATTGCTGGTCTTTTAAGTTGCAACTCAAGCCATCAAGGCCATTGTGTCACTAGCCCTTTTGTCTAGGTATGTCGATCATCGAGCTCATGTTAACCATTTAATATTGCCTAAGTTGGACTGAAATATTTCATGTTAGAGACCTTAAGTTTTAAGTCTTTAATCATGAGGGTCAAGTCTCATTGACCTAGTGGTGTCCTCATTATTAAGACTAACATTATTTGCATGTGCAGAATTGACAACCATCTGATCGCAGGATCTAATCCTGGTCGTTACCCACTAGCCTCACGTGATTAAAATAATGGCTTAATAAAAGTTGCAGGGTCAGCAAGCTATTGATGCATGTACCATTGTACGTGTGGGTGGTCTTGGTCCTCAATGTGGAACCCAACACTCTAAATATTTTAGATCAACAGATGGGATACAACAATGAGATTAAATCTTTGTTGTTCCTTGCTCACCCTGCTAGATTAAACTAAGGCTTTAATAAAAGTTGTGGGGTTAGCAGGCTACTATCACATGGATTCCACAATCATTTGGAACAAGAGAAGGTGGGGTTTAGGGAGTGAATGATTTGGTATCTAGTTGGAAAGCTTGTGTTGGATAATGGAATGGTCTGCGAGGGTGACATGAATTCAAGCTTGGTTGACTTGATCTAGGTTGTTCGAAAGGCCACATCACCTGGAGATAGACGATGGAGATTCAAAATTGAAAGTACAACCATGGTAGCCATTTTTGCTTTGTGCGAGCGAGCAGTAATGGTAGAAATGACCTCCAGAGCTACCAACCTTGCTCAAGCTCAAAATAAATGATTAGTTCTTGCATAATTGAAAGTGGCAAACAAATTTGGAGCGCACAAGAGATTGAAGAGAGCATCTGTAGAGTTTGGGGCAATCAATATTAGGGTTTTCTTGTGATTAAAATTCGTAAGTAGACCAAACATAGTTTTATGTGTTTTATTTAAACTACCTAGGATTAGGGTTAAAATTCATTGTGCTTTCAGTTGAACTAGCTTTGTGCTTTGTTTTAATTACTTTTTTGAGGTTTGAATTTGCTTTAAAAATCATAATTCTGTCAACCCTTTCAAATTTTACACCTTCAAGCCGAGCCCTAGGTTTGACTTGAGAAGCTACATTTCAAACCCATTTTTTTCAAAACCCTAAGTTTTTATGAACTTATTTTGTTGGCAATGACGCCCAAAACACAAACCAATAGCCCTACAACCTCATCTAGACCGTTGTCCCAAGATATAGTTGACCAATAAAAACCCTCCACAAACAAAAAGGCTTAAGGAAGAGTTGTATTCTATGGTCCTAAAATTACTGATATGTTGATGGACAAGCAATGCTTCATTAGGATGCATAAGTGGCCGATACTGGATGGAAATTGTTTCAACACTAGTTCGGGAACATAAATCTTGGGGTTCCTGTTTGCAACCCTTGGAGATTGGACATGGGAAAGCTAGTGGTTCCCAATGTGTACACAGATGTAGATTTGTTAAAGGACATTGCTGCAAGATATGACCTAGTTAGTAGGATGGTCAAAAAATTTGATGGCAAAGAGATGTTGAAGATAACAAGAGAAGAGATTGCATAGATTTTCCAACTGTATGAGTGGAACAAGAATATGATTCCTCTTGACATGGGTGTTCTCAGAAAGGAGTATGAGAATACTGGGGTGCTACTTAGAAATTCAATGTTACCTATGCACACTACTAGCACCAGAACGGGGAAGAATAGGAAACAAATAAAGATTGGTAAGGATGAACTTGAACCCTTCCCCATGAAATACTTTGCTAATTAATTCAAGAAGATTGTGTATTCCTTGTGCCAAATCATTGGTTTTACTCCACCCAAAACCTTACAAAGGGAGTATAGTTACATGGCATGCCATCTGGAACACCCAGCCTTCAATGTAGTCTATGACTACGCCACATATTTGTTAGAACACATTCACAAGGGTTTGGTTGATCTAAGAGGTGGAAACAACTGGGTACATTTTTGGTAGTACTCTTTATTAATGCATATGTTCTTGCATAAAGGTGAGAATAATTTTGAGAAGGGCATGAAATTGAAGAAAATATAAGATAATATTGATCTACCTGTCCAATGTTGGACCCAAATTATGGATAAAGATGATCATAAATTTTATTATGTGGTTTTCCATAATGATTTTGCCTCAAAATTGAGGAGGTTCCTAGTGTATGGTCCACCTTGGATCCCCAAGAAAATTCATGACTTCATGAGGCCCATGGAAAGGAGAACATATTTGAATTTGAGCCACAATTGGGGAGACATAATCCCATATCCCAACATGAAAATATTTAGAGTCTATGCAACAAATGTCATTCCATTTGTACTACCAAGGGATGTGCCATTGAGGATTGGATTCCTGGAAATCATGAGACAATTGGAAGGATCTCAAATGGCACATTTTCCTGAGACATTGAGGAAGGGTTCATTCTTCCCAGAGTACACAACATTTGTAGATTTTGTGATAATAAAGGGAGGATGGACAAATTTGTTGAAACTTCTTGCTCCTTACAACTTGAACACCATATGCCCAAGGAACCGTGACCCTGAGGGATTTATTGCAGCACTAAAGGAAAAGAATAGGAGTGGCTCCTTTGTGCATAATTTTTACTATCCTAAGGATATAATCATGAATGTTTTTGACTTCCCAGAATAGGAGGAGAGAAAAGAAAAATATTTGGCTTTCAATAAAATGGTGAATAATGTTAAGAAATCTAATCTTGACTATGACCCTATACCCAACATAAGGGGTGAGTTCAATAGAATAATGCATGTTATGAATAATTTTGAGAGAATAGTAGGAGTCTTAAGGGAAGAGCATGTGGTTACAGATAAAGGGAAATCAGTGGTAGTCAAGGAAGATCCCAATGTAGTGTTGGAGGATAGACGTACCTACCAACCACCAAAGAAAATAAGGATTTACTCCAGGAAGAAGGAGACAATAAAGAAGTAGCAAAATTTTCCAACCCCTACTACATCAGAGGGGTCAAGGGAAAGCTCTCTTGTGAGTTTAGTTATATCACCCTCAAGAGATATCCCACCTAATGTTATTGATATAGATTCACCTCTAAGATATCCTCCTCCATTAGACCAACCACCTCTGAAGAAGTAAAATGTTGAGGTAGAAAAAGGTAGTTGACTACTTGAACACAGAGGAGGATGATATTCTCATTACTCCTGAAGAAATACAGCAAGGAATGCCTTCTCCCATTAGGAATGATGCCTTAAGTTCAGGATGAGGTGGCCTTAGACTTGGAAAGGTTGATCTCCATCGCTTGAATAGTTTAGATGATTTGAGGCAAGAAGCAAGTAAAGCATTCATGGAAGATGATTCTTTCATTGAAACAAAGGAATTTAAAGATTTTGTGTGGAGGAAAAAGGCCTTTGAATATGTAGAGAATATTACTAGAGAGAGGAGCTTACATCCATAGCTTCCTGAGAGTATTATTCAGGTAGATGTAAGGAAGGCCATGAAGAAAGAGTTTCAGAATATGATAGCTAAAGAAGGAAGAGCCCTTGTACATAAAAGTGGTGTGCTATTACTGCTCAAATGGGACATTGTTGATGTAGTGGTATTGGATACCATAAGGAGGTTTGAAAGACCCTTATTTCAAACAAAGGAGGAGGCTAAATTGGCTCTTCAAGGATCAACATTTAACGAGGAGTGGGATTCCCTAGTTGTTTGGTCATTGTCCTTGGGATCTAGGAAGCCAATGGTTACATAACCAAGTGATTTTATGCTTGAGCGCTCCTACATGTGTTGGAACTTTGAGAAATCAAAATGTTGGGGCACTGAAAATTAGCGCCCTTGCATTTCTGAGAAGTTCATTTTTATGCTCGAGTGCTGAAAAATCAGTGCTTGTGAATGTCTACTTGGAAAATGTGGAGTGTATAGGCGGGAAAAAATAACACCATAACATTTGACATGAAAACACTCCATGTAGGAGCAGTGATTTTCACCACTCCTACATGTGGAGTTGGTGAAAATCAAATTTGTAATGGTGGTTAATTTCACCACCCAAACAAGCAATCAAGAGATAGACTTGAATGTTCAAGTGGTGAATTTCAATGCTCAAACATTCAAAAATGAGAAGAGGGATGATCACAAAATGTGAAGTGTTCATCGTTTGTAAAAACCAAAAGAAAATCTAAACCACTTCAATTGTAAAGGAAAACTAGATGAAGATTAGTGGAAAAAATATTTAAGGAAAAGTGTGTTTTTTTACAAACCTAGGGCACAAAAGAAAAGAAAAATGTATAAAACAAAAACAAAGGAAAACAGGTGTGGTTAAAAAGAGGAAAGAAACAGAGATCGAAACCCTAGTAATGAGAAACACAAATGGTGACTTAGAAAAATAATCTACATAGCTTTCTAAAAATAAATAGAAAGAAAGACCCGAGGAAGAAAGAGGAGAAACAATGTACCTGGAGAGCAATGAAAACCCTAGCTAAAAGCTTGAGGAAATCCTCAAATGCGAGTCATAAGAGGTTTGGAGAGTGATCTATGCAAGGAGGAGGAAGGGCGAATTAAAATGAAAGAGATTAGCTCAAAATCACTTTTAAGTGATTAAAAAGACCATAAATGCAACTTGGAGTTTCGCATTAATGAAGGCAGAGATAAAGGCGAAATATATTAGACTAGGAGAAACAAAAAGTTCACAAGCAGTGATTTTCGCCACTTGTGCATCCTTTTGACTTGACAAAAGGAAAAATACACTAGCAATGAAAATCACCACTTGTGCATTTCAAGTTTGGGGACAAAGTGTAGGAGCGTTGATTTTCAATGCTCCAACACTTGGAGTGAAATCAACTAAGGAACATGCAGGAGCGTTTATTTTCAATGCTCTGACATGAATCACAGTTTGAATAACTCCCAAAATTTGAAAGTTCACGAAGATACTCATTTCGAAGCTCTTCGAAAGACAGACGAGGGGGAACACACAAACATACTATTTGAGGTTTTGGAATATGCATCAAGGTGAATTGAAATTTTCCTTGTTTTGCATGCTTGAAGTACACAGAACTATGAAACAAACAAGTTTCGTAGGGGGTTATCCCATGAATTTGGTGTAGTTGGATTCGAGGATAACAACTTTGACAAAAGGAAAAATGCTCTAGTGGTGAAAATCACCACTTGTGCATTTCAAGTTTGGGGACAAAGTGTAGGAGAGCTAATTTTCAGCGCTCCAAAATTTGGAGTGAAATTGACTAAGGAACATGTAGGAGTGTTGATTTTCAACGCTCTGACATGAATTACAATTTGACTAACTCCCAAAAGTTGAGAGTTCACGAAGATACTCATTTTGAAGCTCTTCAAAAGATGGAGAAGGGGGAACACTCAAACAGACTGTTTGAGGTTTTGGACTACGTAATGAGGTGAATTCAAATTTGCCTCATTTTGTGTGCTTGAAGTACACAGAACTATAGAACGAACAAGTTTCATAGGAGGTTATCCCATGAATCTGGCACAATTAGATTCAAGGATAACAAAGTCATTTACCATTCTTTTGAAACTTAACATAGTTTTAGATTTGACAATGGAGAGTTGGATTGTTGAACAAAAGTTACACCAAAACATCTTCCTATTACAAATGAAACTAAATACCCTAATCCTTTTTTTCAACTTTTGTAGTGTATGTGTGTAATGTTTCTAACTTAATTATATTAGGATGATTTGGTTATTATTACTTTATTTACATGTATTTACCTAGCTTAAAAGAAAATGATTTATTTCTTTCTTTTCAATTAGTAATTGTGGAATAAATTAAAGGCAATGTATTGTATTATAACATATATTATTGAAAAGAAAAAAAATAGCTTTTTCAAATAAAATTAGGGTTATTTAATATACTCAACTTAGATAAAAAAAATCTAAGTTATTAATAAGTTGGGATTGATAAATAAATAAAATTAAACATTCACAAATAAAACAATAACACTTAGTTGAAACATTGACTAAGATGTCATATGATAAATGTTACTAGTTGATTTATCAAATTTTTAGAACCCTTTTTGATGTCAAACACACACTTTTGAATCAAAAAATTCTCTATTTTTCACTTTGATTCACTTCTACACCTATAGATTTGAACATATATATGTGAATCTAAACTCTACTAAATTTGAAATATAGAACATGTTTTCTTTGGTGTTTGTACATATATCTATAAAGAGGTAGTGTCAATAGAAATTATTCAGGATTTTGTTAGGCTCATGTATTCTCTTTTGGTAAATCTTGTTACCAATTTAATGGTTTGGTGAAAAAGATTGAACACAACAAGCAACCATGCATTGATGCCTATTTGATGTAGTGTTGATGGTCTTTGATATGTTCAATTGATAATTTTATGATTCTTGAATTCTCCTAGATTATTTGAAATGAATTAGAATTTATACTTAACTATAATCTTTCCTAACACACAAGTAACAAAATTTCATTCTCAAGTCAGCTCATAGCATTTAGTTGGAGGAATTCAACAAGGACCAAAATTTAAGTTTGAATTTTGAAAGTTCAAATATCATTTCAATGCCCACAAATCTCCTTCATCTACCCATTATCTCAACTCATTATTCCTATGGATATGTGTAAATAGAATGAAATATGAATCAAATTATTTATCAACTTTTATATCGAAATATATTACTTGTACACGTCATTAGGCATAAAGAATATAACCCTATCAAAATAGGCTCATAATAAAAGGGAAAAGTGCAGGAATGCAATTTTCATCATATTATAATTATATAAACTTATGTTATATGTCCAAAATATATGTAGATTTGGCTATATATTGAAGAGAGTGAATAGATTACCAATTAGTTCCTATCATTACAATATGTTTGTAAACTAATTTATTTGTTAAAATATATATCAATTATTTAATTAAGCTATAATTTTTTAAAGAATATAATCGATGAACTTATTAAAATCTTCTATAAAAATGATCATATAATCTAAATTTATATTAAATATTGTATTATCCACAATAACAATAAACCAATATATAATTAATTGAAGTTTAAATAAATATATATCTCATAAATATATATTTTAAGTATATTAAATATATAAATACTTATTACAATTATTACTTGGAGCAATAAGTTAACCATTTTTTCGTTTTTCATGTTATGAAATATAAAAATGGCTCTAAAAGTTATCACTGTATGCGTTGGAGAATGGTCGTGACAAATTTAAAAGAAGGCTAAAGTTCATGCCAAAAAAAATGTACAGTGTGTTGTACATGCACTCCAAACTCCGTATCCCCATCAATTATTCGACGTCCCTATCAATCTGAACAG
This sequence comes from Sequoia sempervirens, assembly GCA_007258455.2. NCBI lineage: Eukaryota > Viridiplantae > Streptophyta > Pinopsida > Cupressales > Cupressaceae > Sequoia > Sequoia sempervirens. The sequence goes on along the minus strand of VDFB02053381.1, from coordinate 25,574 downwards.
TAGCTGAAACCAAAACACCCAGACAAGCAGCAAAACTGCCACTATCCAATTCTAAACTTCAACAATTTTTGAAGCTGCTGTGAACAATAAACATCATTTTTATGAAGCTGCAAAATCTGCCATTTGATCGTTTTTCATGTTATGAAATATAAAAATGGCTCTAAAAGTTATCGGGTGAAAAAAATGTTTTATTATCACCGTATGCGTTGGAGAATGGTCGTGACAAAGTTAAAAGAAGGCAAAAGTTCATGCCAAAAAAATTGTACGGTATGTTGTACATGCACTCCAACCTCCGTATCCCCATCAATTATTCGACCTCCCTACCAATGTTTCGCTGACCTGTCAATTTATATTGAAATTGGATCAAAGTTAAAAATCAGTCTTATACCACGTGCATGTTTTTAAAGTCAATCTTAATGTGAAACAAAATGAAAGGCCATTCAATTGGTATATGATTGACTTTTATAATGACATGCTATTGGTATAATACCGACTTTTAAAATGACACACAATTAGATTTGATTGACTTTAAAAATGATCAAACTAACTTTTTAAAAATGATCAAACTAACTTATAAAATGGAAAATTCTATCCACTGCAGAGAATGTATCTTTGACTGTATTTATTAATTAATTGAAAAAAAAAACTCATTTTTTATTTTCATTTAATTAATAAATAGAGTCAAAGATGCATTCTCGAGGCTGGATAGACAATAGTATAATTTAATATGTTATAATAAATATTTAGTGTCTTTTAAATGACAAATTATTTTATGTAACTTTTTAAAATCATTTTAAGTATTTAATAAATTTACTACTAACTTTTAAAATTGCTATATGTTCATAAGCATGTTTTTTTTTTCATAATATTTTTGGATGAATAATAATGATGCATTATTCAATTTGTTTATAATAAGTTTTTTTTTTTTCATATTAATGAGAGATTTGCTTGTTAAAAGTTAATATTGCAGTTAATTAAACCTAGCAATCTGTTGAAACATGGAATGATTCTCAGGCCTGTGGGTTGCCTAATTTCGAGAATCAATCTCCAGAGAGGGCTGGTTCCCTGATTAAAAACTCCTAAAACTAATTGACTTGGCTGGGAAAGAGAAAAAGAACTTGCTCGAACTGAAAAACTAAAGCTATGAGAGGTGATTGCACCTAAATGATAATGACTTGCAATTATGACTCACAAAAATTTCTTAAAACTCAAATCCACACAACCAGATTCAATAATTTAATCACTTGAACAATTTAAACAAAGGCTTGTGATTTAATGCACTATTGAAGGAAAACAAGGTTTTCACAACAAAATGTATTAACTCATTAATAAGCACAATGTATAACCAGTGATTACAAACTAAATTGCATACAGATATGTGAAAAAGACAGATAAAACTAAAGGTTTCAGAACCGAAACACAGCAATTCTCCGATCAAATTCTTCACAAAACGATGCTCGAAATCTAGAAGGCAAACTCTAAAGTCCTGAATTCAAAGGAATCTTCTGCAATTACGCACTTTTAACCTGTAATAAAACACTGCTATATTAATCTGAAAGTTGAGTTACAAGATTCTCTTCTTTGCTGAAGGCAAAGGCAGAAAATAAGAACTAGAATGAAAAACAGTTAAGTTTTTCAATATATACAAAAACCTTTCCAAAAAGGCATGCAAAAAGAACTGAAAGTCATCAGAAGGTGAAAAGATGACAATTACAATGTGAAATCCGAGCACAAGTGAAAATCTCCTGAAAAAGTGGCCAAACTCAAATAAAAATGAGTCCAAATAAACTCAAATTCACTGCCAAGTCGTAACTGATACATGCACTATTGAACTGAACTGCAACTCCCTGAAAAAGTGGCTCAAAGCATGCAAAACTGCTTCGCTTTTATCAACTTCGCCCAAGAACTGAAACTCCACTTCTATTTCATGTGCACGATGAAAATATCTAACACCCCCAGTTAACTTTGCCTGAAATAATATCTTTAAATTGTATTAAGATATCTATAATTTGCATGTTTAAAATAACTAATTTATTAAATGATCTGTCGTATATCATTTAACAAATTAATTATTCATTGAATAATGCAAACTATAAATATAATAATGCAATTGGAACTTGGTCGACCACCATTCTTTCAATAAAAATCAAACACATTATCTCCTCCATGATAATAGGCCGACCATATGATTTAAAATATTCGGCCACACCATTTCTTCAATAATACAAAGGCGACCACATCATTAAAAATATTCTTTTGACTTGGAGAAATGACCTAAAAAACGTCAACCCTAAAAAACATAATCATTCTCACATTTGACATGAAGTTTCTGGAAGAAACTGGCCGCCACTCCGAGTAGGGTTCCAAGCTCGACTCCTGCAATTTTCTGTCGATTTCCATGATCTTTTGACATATTCTGGGCGCCACAGGTAAAAGGAACTTATTTGCCACAAATCTGAGCTCTTTTTGGGCATTTTACATGGAAATTTTGCTATCTTATGGGCGCGACTATGACAGTATTCTGATATTTTGTCATTTGCTTCTGTCCATTTTGTTAAAATCTCTTTCCATTGAGGTCGATGCTGGAAGAATGATCTGAAGAGAGCCAGTATAAAAAAACGAAACTTCACAAAAACGTGGTAAGCTTTCATATCTCTGTCATTGAATTTTAACACAACATCTCAGCTAATAATGGACATAAGCATCAGATATCCCTGTCTTTGGCCGTAGCTAACCTTAATCTCGTGATTCCTTAGCAATTTCTGGACTTTGACCATGTATTTTGGCAAGTTTCTGAAGATTTCTGACCACGGCTATGAGTTATTTTCGAATCCTTTCTTTGTTATTTAAAACCCTGAAAAGCACTGAAAATAAAGCTCAGCTTTTGGGTGTGTGAAATGACTTTACCAGGCCGCACTACACTCTGCACTCATTTTCTGAATAGTTGCCTTCATACCTATGACTGAAACAGCTCCATATTGTTCTGACAAAGCTTTGACCTTGGTTCAAACAGGCCGCGGCCTCACAGCATCATGGGTACTGCCAATAATAATCTGTTTTCTGTATTTCTGTGTTTGAAACTTCAAAAATTTATAAAGCAAGGAAAATGTATTCTTCAGTTCGAAACTTCAACTGGGTGTATTTGAAAACTCCTCTTCAAGAAATGGTTTGATTTCTCTGGATATTTTAGTAAAAGACATGCTACTATGCTGGGTATTTCCTAATTTATTGCATTGCATATCATACCTTTACAGCCGTCTTTCCTCACAAGGCATTCATAACGTTTTCTACTATGGGTATTCTGTTTTATATCTGCTGTTTCATTTAAAAATAAAACAAAATGTAATACGCAAATTCCCTTGCGTCCTTCATACCCAGACATTCTTATTGTGTGTGCTTGACCTGAGGAATGAGTACCAGATAGTGTTGCAGAATGTTTGTTTGTAGAAAGACATCATGCTAGAAGCCATTTCAATTGTGGAAGGCTAAATAACTGTCTGCATTTGTGAATGAACATTTTACAAAATATGTCGTCTAATGGACTTCAAAACCAGAAGGCACAGGAGGTTTGAATTGTGCATCAATATGTTTGTACTGTTCCTCAGATAGCTGCTCTGGTTCACCCTTAATTGTATTTATCACCTCTTGTTGCTCAGAGAACAGCCTTTTGAGATGAGCAAGGTGTGTTTCAAACTCATCTATATGTCTAGCCATCTAAGAATTTGTCTTTCCACACATAATCCACGTATTCCAGCTTTTTCTGTCTACATTAGAAACCATTTGTACCAGATCAAGCATGCCTTTGCCAGAGCTTAGTTCATGCTGCTGCTTCCAATCAAGCAATTCAGCTACCTTTCATTTTGTGCCTGTCTTAGTCACCAAGATTGTTGTTCTTTCTACTTGTGCACTGTAATCTAATCTTTTCCACTGTCATGCCTCTTAATTTTCTGGTAAAATCATTAAAAACCGAGACAGAAAATAGATTAAAAGACCCCTCTTGTCATGAAACAGTGGCTGGGCGCAGCTTGGCACACTGAATATTTACCATTTAAAATGTTGTCTCTATTATGATGTTGGAATTATATCTTTACAAAAGAAGCAATGAAAAACTTGAACCATTATATGAAAAACTTGAAGCTCCCTGTATATGAAATGCTTCCTAGCTTCATCTGTTAAGTGTCATTGGTTAGAGTGAATACCACCTGATACTCCATTAAAGAAATATCCTTGCATGATTAACATTGCTGTCAACATTTTCCGCTTTTTCATGGTGAATAACCTCCCAATCAACATCTACAATCATGCATGAGACTGTACAATAGTTTCAAACTGCTCCATATAGCTTTTCTTTTGATTTTGAAACTTCAAACTGGCAGATTACAAGACTGGTAATTATCTACGAATTTGGATTAACAATGTTATTTTGATCGTTCTCCACCATCATGATACTCATCTTGCTCATTTTAACTCAAAGGCTGCTGTTCTAAATCCGTCTTAATCATGTGCAATGTGCTTTCATTTTGTAAGAAACTAAACAAAATGCTGAATGCTTTGTTTATTTGCCATGATACTTTGCTATTCCTTTGATTTTTCTGGAAATTGTAACTGCTCAAACATTTCAAATGTGCTGATTTAGACTGTTTTAATCATTTGATATTACTGTACTGTATTCCTTTCTGGCTCTGTAATTGAAAACCTGATATGCCGGGCTCAACCCTTGTGGGAGCCCGTTTTACTCCACATATCAGCTGAAATGAATTTGAATATGAAAAACCTGCTCCTGCACACTGAAACAAACATGTTAGCAAAAATAAAAGAAGCTGAAAGCTTCCATTGTATTATGTTTTTCTGCTGATTTCTTGCAATCATCTGATGAATGCTCGGTTTAACGCAAATTACATTTCTGTCTGTAGCATAAGCGTAAGACAGAAAGTAATTCACTATTGCTTAGAGTACAACTCTAACATTATCTTCTTAATGATTTTGCAGGTATGCGGAGCGATGAAGCGAGGCTGCAACTGCTTGAAGGCTCGATGACGAAAAGCACCAACGAAGCGATTCGCCGTAACAGGCAATAATGAATTGCTTTCTTTTTTACGCTTATGCTATTTACAGCAGTGTGGCCTGTGCTTAGATTTAGAATTCATTTTTTGATTGTCAGAAACAATCTCAGTTACTCTCGCGGCTTGTGCGAGATTCAGCATTTTCACGAAATGAATAAAAGTGCAATTTTCTTTAATTTTCTGTTTTAAACATTTGCACAACAATCTTATGATACCTTTGTAAGATGACATCATTGATGATTCAACGAACACTTAATCAGCAAAATTTGGAAAAAATTCTGTGCCTACAAAAGCTGAAACTTATTCAAATTTCAACGGGTTGAGCGAGTGAAAAATAGGTAACATTAATATAGAGAAGTGAATTTAACATTAGAAGCTTCAAACTTGAACACTTCCACCCCTTTATACTAGTCATTATTTATTGAATTAGCAGATATTTGTGTGAGATTCAACGTGCACTTTTTTTCAAATGAGAGAACGATTAACAATTTGAACACACTTTGATTTATAAAAAGTAACAAATCTAAACTATCATCATATATTTAAGTCATATGCATGTTTTTGGATGTTGGTTGTGATATCCCTCATTGTCATTATAAGTCAACCTACCAAAATTGTTTGACCTACGAGAGCTCATTCACTTATTGAACCAACAATTCAACACCACCTTGGAAAATTCAACTGTGTAGAAGATGAAGGCTAAAAAGGCTTTTAGACACATATTCTATTAAGTTGATTTTGTTTGTGCATCATAAATTAAATCCATAAACAGAATCCATTGATTGTGAGCTGATTTAGCTTTGCAAAAAAGAATCAAATGAAAATATTAAAAGAAAAAGGATAAAGAAAATTCAAAAGGTGAGGGCATGATTTGATATTTATTCATGTATGATTCAAGTGTGGGCTCCCCACCACCTTGTTTGATTTGATTTTTGTATCTCCTTTGTGGTGTACATGGTATAACCCCTAGCTTTGATAATACCTACATTGTGGATCTTGGTTATGCCTTTTCTGTGAGACTTGTCTTGGTGATCCTATAGTATTCTTGATTGTTTGTAGTCATGATTATATTGGAACCTCCTATTTAGGTTCTTTCCAAGATCATTCTTGATGTTAGACCCCTATTTAGATTGGATTTGTTGATTTTTCATGGTGGAATTGATTTTTCATGGAAGCCTTGGTGGAAGCCTTTATATTCATGGTGGTTATTATTTTTCATTAGAGTGGTGTTAGCATCAATTCTAAGTCTTTATAGAGTTTTATTTTAAGCTACAACTCAATCCACATTCTTTGATTAGTTAAGTTCCTTGAGGTAATCACTAAAATTGGTCAAGGCCTATACATTAACATTTGGGTGGTCAAATTTGAATGTGGCATGAAGGTAGAAGAAATATTTAACACTTTATGATTTAACTTGTCATTACCTTCAAGTATGTGATTGATGGGCACAATCCTTTATAATCGATGGTTACAAATCCCAAGGCACATGTCAACTCATGATTCCTAACTCATAGAGACCCAACTAAGAGTGACTACATTCTTAACTTATAGTGGTCCAACTAAGAGTGACCAATTTGAATCTAGGGATTAAAATCTAGACAATCTAATTCTCATCAACCAATACACTCTATTAGATGTGATTTGAGTAATGAGGATTTTAATTTCTATTTCACTATTACCTTTAAGTTAAAAATTGATGACCAAATTATTTAGATTTTGACTATCATAATCTAACAAGGAAGCCTTGTGGTAGGCACTAGTTGATAGTGCATCAACCATGGCCAATGGCTAAATTTTATGAGCATGAAAATTAGTTGGTTGTTGAGCACCATTTATTAGATCTATCCTCACTCATGCACATCATCTAATGGTGCTTTAGATGTGCAATCTTTAAGGTCTATTTTGAAGTTACATTCGAGCACAAATTTGAATAATAGCTCTCTTCATAATTGATAGCTTGTGCTCCTATCCCAAGCCTATGACAACCCATTTTATCTTCCTTGAGGTTTAATCCACTTCTCTACCCATTAGAAGGGTTATTTCTACATGGTTTTCATTTTTGAATACACAAAACCTTTGTAGCACATCATTTGATGTTCTTCTTGTATTTAAATACACGTGATTTTTTAGATATATTATATAATCTAGAAGCATCAATTTGGACAAGGGTTCATCAAGTCACACATGGAAGTGTCCTTAAAACCCCACCTAGACATAAAGACTCATATTACATGGTTGTAAGACATTCCTAAGTTGTGTAATGTTATGAACCATATTTAAACTAGTAGTTTAAAAATGAAAGTATTCCTAGAGTAGATATATAATGGCTAGACTTTGATATAATAGGAAACTAAATTTGTTTGGTTATCTAGCTATATGGATGAGGGCACCTAATAGTTACAAAGTGAATTGGGGTTATGACCAATAAGTCAATCTCTACAAGCACATAGTGAATTTTTATTAGCAACTTGACCATTGAAGATTATTTATATAAATGAATTGCTTTGTTTTTCTAATATTTGTCAAAATTTATAAAAAATAATTTGATGTTTGTGTTTCTTTGTTTATTATTATAGGATGATATCATTTACCATTTAATATTATTGAAGAGGAGTTTGTTACAGTTTTGGATGAGTAGTTAAGAAACTCATATATAAAGGAGGATTATAATCAATGAATCTTTAACAGAGAACATAGTATTTTTGGTACATAATTGTGGAGATTTGATGATGATTGCTTAAGTAATACATCAAATGTAGTATGGAAAAATATCTCTTACTTATAAATGAACAATTATTTGACAATACTTCAAATATTATGAGAAGCCCATAGCTATTTTGGACTATTAAGAGATATTATTTGATGATTTAAATAGCACATCCTACCCTATAAATGTATAAACACTAAGTTGCATTGTTACTTAGCATGGAGTAAGAAGAAGCACACCAAAATTCTAAAAATCTAAGAGAATGTAAATCAAGGATTCATGACTATAGCATCAAAAAGAGGAAGTGTTTGGCCTAAAAATGAGTCTTGAAGAGAACTTTAGAGGTAGAGTTACAATGATCTGATGCAAATTGCTAAATAAATACATCAAATTTTGACTTGGAGAAAGCATGGAGAAGACTAGGGGCTTAATAGGTAGTTTATTTGGTATTAGTGAGAGTTTAAACCATTACCAATATATTCAAATGTCTTTCCTTTTTTAGGGTTGTGAAGAGGGATCATGAGGAAGATCCAAAAAGGACCATGACAATGGAGATGAATTTTGACATAGTGTCTTAATAAAGTGTAGAGGAAAATTGACACTCTCCCTCTCCCCTAAGGGTGAGTGTTCCTCGACTACCTCAAGGATCAAAGCTTAGGTGAACAGGCTGGAATAACAAAAGGAAGTTTGTTTAATATTTTATGTTTTATGATGAATTAAGGGATAATAGTTTTAGAGATCGAAAGAGTAGGATTTAGAGGTCCCATGAGGAAATTGATAGACTCTTAGCCAATGATGACATTGTGGCATGTAGACATCCCTATGGTGTGTTGTGGTCTCGTCTAGACCAATAAAGAGTTCATTGAAAGAGACAACAAAGAGCCAACTAACTATTCGACAACTAAAATTTGGAAGATATGTTAAACTAACAAAATAATAGAAATGACAGAAAAGTTTCAATAACATACATAGATTAAACAAAATGAAATGACATGACGAGATGAAAAATAAGAGAACTCACAAGAGGTCCACACAATGAAGCCTCTCGCAATGCTACAACTTTAAACATGCACACACGAAGATGAAGAAATGTTGGGTTGTTTTAGGGGCTTGCCTTAGTCAAACCCTCGCATAGGTGTTCCCACCTCCATGGACAACCAAATAGATAGATATAATATAAAATAGATAAGAAAATAGATAGACAAGATGATAGACAAGTTAGAATAACAATAGCTATTAGAATAAAGATGATAATGCAATATAGAGACCACAATTACTCTTCCTGTGGTGCCCATGCTTCATTAATTTTCTATCTCCATTCGATCCCTTTTCTATAGAGCTCCCACCGAGTCTTATCAAATCAAATTTATTTTATTTTTCTCATTTCTTTGTAATCATCCATCATGGAAGTGCCTAACATGGGGAATGTGAAAGAATAAGTGTCTTATACTATTTTGTATAAATACTTATGTTACACATATCCACAAAAAAAGAATGGACAAAAAAGGTCACACCCCAAAGCCTAAACAAGGCCAAGTTTTAAATAATAAATTGAAAAAGAAAAACAAGAAACAAGTTTGTTAATCGGAAGGAGCTAAAGCATTAGGAGGTGGGGAAGAATCACAATCATTTAGCTTTCCTCAAACATCAAGTATATCCTATCTACATTGAACAAAGTCTTACCCAATAATCACAACCTTTTGATTTTCTTCTTCAACGTGACATTGAGTGCCATAAATAAGAGAAATGATCAAAGTAAGGCAAATAAATCTTCCATTATCTAGTGACCTAAAGACACCTTGCTCATGAGGCTCAAAAGAGGTTAAAGATAACCAAGAGGGTTGAGACCAACCACAAATAAATTGATCCCTAACTAGATTCTTAGAACGAGCTAGGAAGTATATGGTGGACAATCATGCCCACCATCAACACTTTAACTACATCCACATTAGCACACATTTTTCATATCAAAATCTTAAAAACTCAAACTATACAATTCGTTATATAGTAATTTATCACCTTATTTAAGTTTGGACACCAAAAGTTACTTTCGATCACATTGCTTTTCATGCTTAAAAGTAAAAATATATTATGCCTAATACAGCTAGCTATTTTAAATATATCTACACACTAAATAAAAATAAACTTATTTTTAAATATCTTTCCACACTTTTGTAAAATGAAATATAAATATCAATGCCAGTCATCAACCTAACTAGAAATATGAGACTAGGCGGAGTTTATTGAGAAAGCAAAAAAAATCAATTGGGGTTTAATTTTGTTTGTTTTGTTTTCTCAAGAAAAAAATATTTACCCTTCGAATGCCATGGATATGATATAACAAAAGTTGGCCTCTGTTGTGAAGAAGTAGATTTTTACTATGAAATGATTTTCAGGAAAGAAAAATATGAAGTGCCTCTGGTGTGGTGTGAGGATTCTTCTCATTGTTGAAATCTTATGTGATACAGAGTTTGAAAATGGACAAATTTATAAAAAGTAAGATAATGGTGTTGAAAAGATGGGGGTGATTTGTTGATAGCAGGGTAGAATTATTGATTGAGGTAAGGGTATATAATTTATTTAGTGTAATATTGATTTTTGGTTTTAGTAAAACATTCAGTTTTAATTAGTGATCTTTTTATTCAACAATACTTTGATTGTATTGTCTAAGATTCAATTAAGAAATAAATATTTATTTATTCTATTATGATAAATGTCAAAGATATTAAAATCCTCTCTGTTATTTTCATAAAGCACTTTATTAGGAATAAGGTTTAGGGTTTAGCCTCGAGCAATTAATCTCAAGTTAGCACTTTTTGTCAAAAAGTTCTACTTGATTGCTTATCAAAATTCTATTTGCTCATGAGATCTACTTTCTTGTATTCATTTGATGTCTTGGCTCATGTGGTAACAATTTGTCAATTGTAGTTTTTATGCTATCCATTTTCCGAGTAATTAATTTTATACCTATTCATGTTATAGCTTGAATATGAATAATCAAGAGTCAATCTTCTTTAATACAAATAAAAAATTATCAGCATGTCTATCTCAATCTAATAGTCTATTTATTTCATTGATGTATTCCTATTTGAGCATTGTAAGAGTCATTTGAATTTTTGAAATACCTAATTTTGTGAATGAAGTTGTTGGGAAAAAATCTAAATTAAAGAGCATAATCAATTACAATTACTACTTTCTTTCTTATTACAATGAAAAATAGTTAGAAGACAATATATAATGGTATCTCAAAATCTTTATATTCAATAGAGTACCCTTAACACATTTCAGATTGAGTTTATTACAGATTAGAAATAAATGATAATATTGAGTTTATCCCAACATTTAAATTTTTTTATCATGATCAATCTAAATGGAATATAGATCTCATAAAGCAAAAGGACTTACATTTCTAAAACTCTGCTGAAAATACTTACATATTAATATAAATATAAACTATTTCCAATTTCAGAAAAGATGGTAGAATATAATCTTCAATGCTATCTCTGAAACTAGAGAATAGATGTGTTTCATAAGAATTGTCTAGGCCAAAATCACCATATAATTCCCAGTAAGGAATGCTAACTATTTTGTTTTCACTAGCTCTTCATTGGTTGGTTTTATCTACCTCTCTAAATATACTATGTTAATTATCTCCCTCGGCGTTTCATGCCACCCGCTGCCACTTCCAGTAGAAATTCAACTCACATAGAAAATACAACTCTTGAAATTTATGTAACATCTTAGTTAAATGTGCTTTAAAGCTGAATGCCATATTAAGAAATTTTTGGAACTGAAGATAATGCATTCAATTTTAACAAACCCAAAAGTGTCAATGTGCCAGCAACAGAATGAAGGCAAATTGTATATGTTGCAGAGTTTGATGTGTGAGTAATTGTAAAGTTTGAAATGGACATTGATTTTGCATAATTACATATAATTGCAACTGAATGACATCTGAATATCAAGGGTAACCATGCAAATACTTATACCTGCATGTATGGGCACACATGGAAATACCTGGGTGTAGCTGCATTTGAAGTATAAGAATATGTATATCTTTGTTTTCATATTTGTATGCATATCAGAGATGGGCTAGGCACTTCCATTCTGTATATTTCAGTTACATATATTTTTTCAGTTCCATTTTTCATAGTTGATCACTTGTAGAGATTAAAGATTACATTATTTTGTGTCTGAGCTATATGTGAGTCTAGAATCTTACAAGACCATAAATGAAAGTAAGCAAACATGAAATATTAAATTTCATTTGATCTTTCATAACAATATTTATGATGAAAACTCATTCACAACGCTCACCAATAAACTACTTAATAACAAGTATCGATATATTATCTAATACAATGAAGAACCAAACATTAAAAAGCAAACAATTGTTCCCTACTTCCAATTTTCATGATGAAGTGGCATTGTAATCACGTGGGATACGGTGAAGGTCAATTGTAGATATTGTACGAGAGTCTATGAATAAGGGTACTGCTATATTGCATTTAAATATAGTCACTACGAGATTTGGGGAGATTAGTAGGGAGGTCTCCATATTGTTTCTTGAGTTCAGTATTCACCGGCTATCTCCTAAAGCCTTGTGGATCATTGATGGAGTCTGAGGACGATGCAGCAGGCAGCATGGATTCTGTGCTTGTCCGCTGTGGTGATAGTTCAATAGATGTGATTCCAGAATTTTGCGCAGTCAAAGGGTGGTTGTCCGGCCACCGTGTGATATAATTGGGGCGAGAAGCAACAGGAATTTCCTCTACATCACCAGTCAGCATTGCTACCACTTGGGACATTGATGGGCGGTTTGCAGGCAAAGCTTGTGTGCAAAGAAGGGCTACTGCAATTACTCTGAGGACTTCTTCTTCTTTGTATGTTGGTCTTAGTTGAGGATCCATCAATTCCAGCAGTCTCTCTTGCTCACGCAGATGCCAAACCTATAATTTGACCAGTAGGTGGTGGCCATTAGTAATGACTACACTATAGACTAAAATTTAAATTACTGCATAATTGAAGAAACTTTACTACACTAGTACACACCAATTGCAGAAGACAGACACTGTCTGGTGACAAGTTTGCCTCTTTATCACAGGCATTATGCCTCCCGCTCACCACTTCTAAAGCAACAATCCCAAAGCTGAAAACATCAGCCTTTTCTGTGAGGTGACCTCGCATTGCATACTCCGGAGATATATATCCTCTTCAAAGACAAGAACTTACAATCAGATCATGCAAAAGTAGGCAGGCAACTTCCAACTGTTATCAAAAACTTCAAAATGTACAGTAGTTTTATTAATCGGCCCCACAAAACAAAATTGCATTCATGCTTGTAAAAAAGAAAAAGAAAACATTTGTGACGGATGAACAAGATTGTGACCAGGAAGAATATCTTGTTCACATAGTATCTTGTAACATCAGAACATTATATTGTTTTCCAACGAGTGTAAAAAAATTTCATCTCTGATAGGTTTCAGAAAACTGAAATCTAATACTCAAGGTGATCTTACGTCGTGCCGGCAACTCTGGTACTGATATGAGTTTTGGATTCATCAAATTCCTTAGCCAACCCAAAATCTCCAATCTTAGGGTTCAAAGCGTCATCCAACAGAATGTTACTGGCTTTGATATCTCGATGCACTATTCGGACACTGGATTCCTCATGAAGGTAAGCAAGCCCACGTGCAGTGCCAATGCAGATGTTGTGCCGAGTAGGCCAGTCCAGGTGGATTTCAGATCTTTTATCGCCTGCGATTTAAACACATGAAACTCATATTCGTTGCTATGTTGTGAATGAATATAAAACAACTCTTACAAATCAAGGTAACTGGTGTAGCTATATATTGTTACCAAATAAAGCTTGTGCAAGACTGTTGTTTTCCGCACATTCATAGACCAAAACACGATGTTCTCCTTCTACACAGCATCCAAGCAATATAACAAGGTTCCTATGTTGCACTGCAGATATTGCAGCGACTTCATTTATAAACTCGTGCTGTCCTTGCTTAGATTCAGATAGCAGTTGCTTCACTGCTACTAATTTACCATCTGGAAGAATGCCCTGTTATAATGCCATAGTCGAGTACAAGAAAAACCAGATTAACTTTAAGGGGAAATTCAAGATAGAGAATGATTTGTTATTGGCATGAGCGATATGTATGTATGCTTAATAGGAAGTGTAAAACAAGTGAATACAAATACTGGAACACATATTAACATACCTTATGAACTGTACCAAAGCCTCCCTGGCCCAACTTATTTTCTTCATGAAAATCATTTGTTGCATTCTTCAAGTCAGCATAGCTGAAAATGTATGGTTTTGTGTGGATTCCTTTAAGTGCTGATAAAGAAGCGAGGTGTGAAGGGTATCGATACCATTACCAAATTCTATCAAATTAAGGTCATCCCAATTGGGAGAAAGATATAACTATAATTCATGAAATTTCACCTCCTAAAACTTGAAAGCTTTTGCCATTACCTTCTTGTTCCTGACTATGCGTTTCTAAGGATTTTCTTACTCTCCTCCACCAGAAAATGATAAAAACAAGACATGTCAAAGCAACACCCGTTCCAATGAAAACAATTGCACTGAAAACAATTCCAATCACTTCTCCAATCTTGATTTTCTTCGGAGGGGAGTTAAGAAGTGGAAGATCCGAAACAGTAGGCTTGAATTCTACACACAATAAAATATTCAGCAGTAAAGATGCCTAGGGTTTGCAATGCATTTAATGTTGTAAATTATGTATATAAATTTGCAGACAGCTGCTAAAGAATGCTTTGTAGTAAAACTATACTCATTTTCATACATTACTCTCATTCCCAACAGAAACATGTAATGTTTATATCTTCATTAAATAAAATGAAGTAGAATAAAGGTCCCGCCATTTCTTTACCAGGTGTGACACTTATGGCTGATATTAAAGGTCCATACGTTCCTTGTTTTGTAATACAGCACGTTCCCTTCCCAGCCCAGAAAAAATGAATTTCAAGGAAGTTTTCAGTCACGTTCGTGCTGAAATTTCTATCAACTGCTATAAATGAACCTCCTGCCTCTTTTTGAATGTTGAAATTCGTTAATAATTTATTGCCCTACAACATCAGGGGACAAAAAGTTGTAGAACTGAGGTACCATGCAGAGCTAGTATTTACCAAATGAGAATATAAAGAATCCAATGAGATTGCATGCATTATGATTGTCATACTAATGTTTTTGATGTCCTTCATACTTATCATTTGCAAAAAGCAAAGGATCATAAAAGGGCAAATCGCTGAAAATAATCTGTACTCTCCTCACCCCATACACAAGGAGGAAATACATGGACACTTTTTTGAAGAGGAAATAGAACTCAAACCATTAGAAAAGCGGGGTACACATACCTGAACAAAAACATCGAAAATGCATTTTCCAAGACTCTTCCAGCCTTCTGTGTCTAGAATGTCTATTTCAGCAAACTGTAATTTTACTGTATATGGTCCATTTTCAAGCCCTAAACCATAGTATCTTAGTGAACTGGGAGATAAACGTGCCGTTTGGTAGAGTTTTGTATCTAATGTATTTGTAAATTGAGATTGACTGGATTCTGAAAAATTATTTGCAGAACTGTCCAGAAATTTTCCAGTACTGCTGACTCCCCACTTTTGATTATCACTCACATAAAATGAGGCAACATCAAGTGTTTCGTTGTCACGCTCATAATCAATTCCTAGCTGGGAAGTCTTTTGTAAGCCGCCACAGTTTATTGCAATGTGAGAATCTGAAAATTTAGAAGTCAAAATGTAAAATCAACAATATTTTCCAGTACTCTTTGGACAAGAAAACAAAAGGTTATTGTTTCTTTATTGTGAGGAACAAACTTTACTACAGCAGAAAACTAACTACATTTTTCATTCATAGGAAGCAATAGTATCATTGTCATCTTTTTAATTGTTTTGTTTGCCAGGAAGAACTTCTATAATGTTTCTTGTTCTTCCTCCTCCTCCTGTCCAATCCTCTGCATTAAGAAGCAATTGAAGTAAAGATGAAGATTCAAGGTTTGTATTTATTTTCTTTTGCCGCAGAAAAATAAGTATTTGATCCTTGTGGTCACAACTCTGGAGATTTTGGCACTACTAAAGTCCTCCTCAAGTTCTGCAAGTCTATTTATTTGGAGTCTGTAGAAATGTGAAACGTTAAGCCTTTATAGTATTATACTATATACCCTGTGTAATTCCTTGTTAGTAAGTGTAAAATCCTAGAATGAGACCTGAAGTGCACTCCAAAGAGAATTCTCTGGATATTTTTGTTGTTCACTGGTTCCAGACAGAAGAGTTTTAGCCAAATGAAGAGGATAAGGAGGAAAATGACAAAATATAGAATAGCTTCAAATAAAAAGTGTCTAGAACCCTTTTTGATGAGCTGTTGGATCATCAAACTGAAATCAAAATGGATATGTATATTATGAGGCTTCTTCTACTCAGACATGACAAGTGAATTTGAATATCTTCAAATTTTATCATGAGTATTGTGATGTCCCGATGCGGGCCCCTATCGGAAGGTGACGTGTCTGTCCGAGCGGTTTGTCCAGCCACGTGTCCGGGGTCTTCGGCGGGAGTACCTATCCGATTAGTTACCGTTGCACCAAGCTGGTAGTGAGAGCACCCCTCTTAGCGTTAAGGGGGCATCCCCAGGATAGGTACTCCCACCGAAGACCCCGGACACGTGGCTGGGCAAACCGCTCGGACAGACCTACGTCAACTTCCGATAGGGGCCCGCATCGGGACATCACAGCCCACCACGCTCCGCGAGTCTCGACCTCGAGACCTCCAGCTCTGATACCAAGTTAGTTACCGTTGCACCAAAAGCCCGGACTGGTAGTGAACGACACCCCTCTTAGCGTTAAGGGGGCATCCCCGGGATAGGTACTCCCGCCGAACCCCGACACGTGGCTGGACAAACCGGACGCTTCCGATAGGGCCGCATCGACATCACAAGTATCAAGGAAGAAAGTCCCTTGGACTGCCTCTGCATGTGTGTTTCAATGATTCAGATAGATCTGGGAGTCCCAACAACCCATATCCTTCTTCCAGTTTTCAGTTGAAACAAAAAGAAAAGTTTGGCAGGTGTGTACAAGGTTGGAGTGAAAGAGCATTTAGAAGCAAAAAAGTGTTTGTTCAGCTACAGTGGCAGTTCTTGATCTCCCCATACTTCAACTTCAAATGGACCTTGGATACTGGTTCAACAATCTTCTAGGCAGGCATCACTGTTCCTTCTTGTAACTTCATTGGTTACAGGCCAGCACATGTTTCAACTGCATGCCCAACAATTTCTTTTGCGCCTACTTCCAAATCTGATCCTTACCTCAATGCTGGGAATTGTTGCTAGGGATGATGACTAAACATAGAGAACAGATATCTAGGCGGTCACTTCTCAAATTTGATATTTCATGTTTTACCCAGGTATGCTGAATAACACATGCTAATGAGAGAAATGCCCAGGAAACAGCTGGAAAGTCTTGAAAATAGCCTGGAAATGCTGGGTGGTATCTATTATGTCCCAGAACATTTTCAAGATGTTTGTGGGTACCCCCTAACATTTTAGGGCACTTCTGAAAGTTTCCTTTGTATTGGAAATGGTGAAATGGTGACCCACTATGACATCTTCTGCAACTTAAATGAAAAGATTTTAATGGAGAGGCACCCTACCTTATTTTGGACCTCATCTGCTGCTAATTGTGTTCATTGGTTATTAGAGGATACTAATAAACACAAATGGGTTGTATATGTTTCAGATAATGGCACCCACATAATAAGATATATCTATGATATTGCTATCAGGATTTAACTGTGTAGTTTTTCGAGTTGAACTCATTGACTCGAAAAACTACACAGTTAAATCCTGATAGCAATATCATAATTTGTTGTAGAAAATACCTCCTATTTATCAAGATATATCTATACAAAATAAAAAGAGTTTTTTCACCTGACTATCTCTATACTTGCCAACAATTTTCTGACCTTAAGAAAGCCCATCTAATGAGTAAACAAAACAAAAATGTGCCAAACATGTTGACTTCATTGAGGTATCAGACCTAATTTTTCTTGGGATCTTTTTGAAGGATGCGTAGGAGCTTGTTGCAATTTCAGAACCACTAGTGGTGTTTCTGGGTATGGTTCACGGAGAGAAATGGCAATGAGTTATATTACGAAGTGATGGTAGTGTGAAGGAGTCTACTAAAAATTAATAGAAAAATGATAAGTTCAAGTGCATGGCATTTTGGAGTATCGTTGAAAAGCAATGGGATAGATAGCTACATAGCATTTTGCATGTTATTAGGTACCACCTAAACCGATCTTCCACTTTTTATGATCATTTTGAGTCAATTCAGAGGTGAATGGCCAGGGATTATTAATTTTAATTTATAACTTTTGTACAGATAAATTGATAATGATGCATGAAATCAATATATATATATATATATTCACCTGGCCACCTCTATACTTGCCAACAATTTTCTGACATTGAGGAAGCCCATTTCACATACGATGAACTAAAATTTCTAACGAGTAGACAAAAGTAAACTACGCCAAATATGTTGACTTTGAATTGAGGTATCAGACCTAATTTTCTTAGGATCTTTTGGAAGGATGCATAGAAGTTGTAGCAATTTCATAACCACTAGCAGTGGTTATGAGGATTGATGATGGAGAGAAACGACAATGAGTTATATTGCCAAGTTTTGATCAGGGCGTGAAGGAGCCTACTAAAATTGAATATACAACTATTGATTCTAATTACATGCCATTTTTGAATTTTATTGACGAGTATTGGGATGGATAGCTATGTAGCATCTTGCATGTTATTAGGTACTGTCTAAACTCATCTTTCACTTATGATGATTATATTGAGTCAACTCAAGTGCGAATAGTCAAGGATTATTGATTTGAATTTGCACACAAATTGATAATGATGTGTGAAATCAAGCAATTGAGGAGATATATCCATACTAAAGACAAGGAACTTGTTCACCCAACTATTTCTATACTTGCCAGCAATCTTCTGACCTTGAGAAAACCCATTTGACATAAGATGAACTTAAATCTTGTTTCTAATGAGTAGACACAAGTAAAATATGCCAAACATATTGACTTCATTGAGGTATCAGACCTAATATTTCATGGGATCGTTTGGGAGGATGCATAGGAGGTTGTGGCAATTTCATAACCACTATTGGTGGTTTTGAGGATGGTTGATGGAGAGAAACAACAATCAATTATATATTGAAGTGACGATAGTGTGGAGGATTCTACTAAAACTGAATATAAAGATTATGAGTCCAACTGTCCAAGTACATTCTATTTTTGAATATCATTGTTAAGTGGCAGAATAGACTTTCATAGCATCTTGCACATTATCATGTACCATCTAAACCCATCTTTCACTTATGATAGTCATTTTGAATCAATTATAAAGTGATGATAGTGTGAAGTAGTCTACTAAAATTGAATATAAATATGATGACTCCAAGTACATGTCATTTTGGAACATCATTGATAAGTGGGGGTAGATAGCTACACAGCATCTTGCATGTTATTAGGCACCAGCTAAACTCATCTTTCACTTATTTATTTTGAATAAATTCAGAGGTGAATGGTCAAAGATTATCTATTTGAATTTATAGCTTTTGCATAGATAAATTGATAATGATACTTGAAATCAAATCATTGAGCAGATATAATTGTACAAAGGGATAATTGCAATGGAGACAAGGAAGTCAATGTTGTTAGGTACTAGTTACTTTCTTGAATTAATGATTCCATATTATGTATTATAATTTATTTTCAATTTTGTCTTTCTTATTTGAGTTTTGAATTTGATAGCTTTTCACACTTTATGTTTGGTGCATGGTGCGATGATTTTGATACTTATTCTCTAAATCAATCTTTATTAGGTGGCTATTTGTATTTTGATCCTATTTTGGAGTGCTTCCACATATTCACACTATTGAAATATGTTAAAACACATACACATCAAGAAATGCAACCTATTACAATAAAAGCAGAAAACGCTCTTGTTTTTTGCACCACAACCTTCACCTCCATATAAAGAAATTGAAAGCCAAGATTCAAGTTTTCAATTTTTATGATTCTTAATTCTTTTGAATTTTGATCATTTGAATTTTATCTTCAATGTCCGTCTAGATTTCAAAAACTTAAGTATTGCTAGGCTATGTCAATGATGGTCATGTGATTAACCTCACCAATATTATTCCCAACTCAATTTGGATCACTAAGAGGGAGAAGCCTTTGTTTTCAGAGGATTTTGCATTGTTGGGCGAGGGAATGATGTAAGTGAAGGGTCAAGATGCAGGATCTTAAGCTTCCTGTTCCCAAGGCTAACATCATTGCTTGTAATTGAATATACTATAACTTGTACTTAATAGTTAAGTAGTGACACTAGCACTCTATTTTCTAGAGGGTGCATATATTTCATTGACATTGAGAACTCTTTATTAACTTTTGAAATTGGTATTTGATGAAATTAAACCTCGATGAAATCATTTACTGACATGCTAATAACTTAATAATAAATATTATCATTTCCCATTCCCATTTTCTAGAGAGTGTATGTATTTCATTGACATTGAAAACTCTTTATTAACTTTTGGAATTGGTATTTGATGAAATTAAAGCTCGATGAAATCATTTACTGAAATGTTAATAATAAATATTATCATTTTCCCATTCTTATATGTTCCATATTTAATTCAATATCTGTATAAACTGTATTTATTATTGAATAACAAGATCTAATATAAAGACTTCAAGTTTTTGCAATTCATAGTATTAATAATAAAACTTTTGGGAAAAACTTACGAAATGTATTTGAAAAGTATCAATAGTTTGAAGCAAAACAATGTGGACCCCCATCCGATTAGGGTCCACATTGTTGTGCTCTAAAATGTCTATGAGATGAGGATTCAGATTGTTGTAGTCTGGAAAATCGATACTTTTATCTGGACATCTTTTTACTAATATCATTTTTCTAACAATATCTTTATTTTGAAAATTGCCTAAGTCTTTCCAAGTGCTCTCAAAACATAAAGAAGTCAATACTTTTTTCTGGACATCTTTTTATTAATATCTATTTTTTTTAACAATATCTTTATTTTGAAAATTGCCCAAGTCTTTCTAAGTGCTCTTAAAACTTTTACTCTCCAAGCACACCGAGTCCTTGTTAAGAGCCACATTATTATGCTACGAACAATCTTTGATCTAATCATAGATCACCTTTCTCGGTAAGTACGTGAGACTATAAATAAACTATTATGTAGCTTGAAATTTTTCCTTCTCTTTTTATGAGATATTCATTACATGGTATTAGACTTCAAAGGAAGAACCCAAGTGACGGAAATATTTTGGAAAAGAACTTAAAGAAGTGAAAGAAACCTTGTATGGCTTGGGAGTTTGTTTTGCATCTCTCATGTTGACAATAATGGTTGTTGTGAGAAATTGTGAAAGATGTTGGATGTAATTTCTCCCGTAGATTATGCAGTTTGCATGTTTGAACTATAGTCTATCTCATACATTGTTTCAGTCGTGAATGCATGTAGTTATGTTACAGTTTGCATGTCAGTTACACTCTAGTTTTCATGTTATTTGCATGAGTTTCTTTTGTTAATTAGCTATTAGTTTCTTGTAGTTTATCAACCTCTTAAATTGTTTAAGACCTCTATATAATGAGCCAGATGTAATTGATTTAATCAGACAATAAAATCATTCAATGCAGTAGCATATTTGCAGTTATATATTGTCTCCTCTTCCCACCTACGAGTGGTATCAGAGCTAAGGTTAAATTAGTGATTGTATTTGCAAATCATGGGCAGAGCTCAAGATTGAAGATCGCCAGGTTTGAAGATTATTCCGTCACCACAGCAAGGAGAGATTGAAAAGTAGCAGTAGCTAAGGAAGCAATCGTCTGAGGTCATTGGAACCGCCCATAGGCATGCAAACCTAAGATTGTTGGTCAGGAGTATTCAAGCCACCAAAGGAAGATGTTATCAAAGTGTTTGTGTGAAGTCGCAAATCAATGATTCCCCACAGTCCAGAGTGAGGTTGAAGGAAAGCAGATTGTGGGAAGATTGAAGAGCCAGGTTCAATTAGACCGGGCGCTGTAATTACAGAGAGTGAGATCGTGGCCAAGCACAAGGATATTCAATATCGAGAGAAAGAGATCAGCTGTTGAGAAGTCGCCCCTAATGAGTTCGCAGTTTTTGTTCACAGATTTTTGAAGAGCCAAAGTTTTTTTTTAAAAGCGTAGCAGTTTGTCTTACAAGAGGAGACACCATCATAGGGGATCGCAGACTTGCAGAAGTCATAATCAAAGCCACAAGGGTCTTAAAATGAACGATTTGAAGTAAATGCAGTTGTTAGAGAATTTATGCCATCACAGATTTTATTAACAGGAAAGATCGCAAAGTTTGTCGAAGCCAACAAAGAGGGCGTACCCATAGTGAATTCGCAGCCAAAGATTGTTGCTGTTTGAGAACATCATCATGGTCGCTATTAAGAAGAGTTGAAAGTTGCCATCATGGGGCTGCAGCCGCTAAAAAAGAGATCTTTGTAATCTCAAAAGATAAAGGTGAGCCACTTTATCTATAAATCGTTGTTTTATGAAGGACAGTTAATCACTGTAATCGCAGATCTGTCATTCTAGCTTAAAGTTTCACAGTTCAGAAGGCATTGTTAAAAAAGATAGGCGCTAAGTTTTTGAGGGAAGAGATAATGGAAGAGAAAAGATGCCAACAAAAAAAGGCGAACAAATTGAAATGTAAGAGTGTTTGCACTTGAGAAGAAAATCGAAGCAGATTTGAAAGAAGTTGCAGGTGTTTGTCGCATCCTGGTCAAAAGGAGTATTGCACGTGGTCATTAGGGAGGAGGTAGGAAAATAAATGGAAGCAATTTCCTTTATTTTACGGAAATGAACAATGAATTTAAGAGGAATGGGGCAGGTATGGCAAGGAGGGCTGCAGGGCATGGCACCCTTGTCCATAGGCAACCAAATTCTGCGAATCACATGGAAAAATAAACCTCAAAAACTGCCTTAAAAACTCTGACGAACACTCCATTAGGGGATACACACGCAGATTTGGTCAAACACCGAGAGAGAGACTAGCTAGACAGAATGGGGAGAGAAATGGGTGGGAGGAAGGAGCAGAAGTAAGGTGTAAAGCCAGTCTCCATATCCTATGGTATCATCGTCCCTGCTTGTGTTGAAAGGAGAGTTTTTAAAGAGATTATGGACGCCTATGATAGCGTAAGTGACAGAGGAAGTTCACATCCCTTTTTGGGGGCCGATTTCCTCTATTTGAGGAGCACGATTTAGGGGTATGTGTGAGAAAACCAACAAAAGGCGTGAGAGGAGGAAAAAGGTCAAATTCGTGGGTCTTGGAGAGAAAATGACATGAAAAGAGGAAGAGAAGAGTTCAATTAAGAGGAGTGTAGTCTACAATGGAATGTCCAAAAATGTGCCTTCAGGGGATGCCTCGTAGCCAAATTCATTCAAAATGGGATTATTAAAAGATAAACAACCTCTTGCTTTCCTGAGCTCAAATGGGTACTCGTTCGTTGGAAATCTCTGAACAACATGAGGGGGTTGGATAGAGGGACGTCGGCCTTTGTGATCCTCTATTCAGGTAAGTTCATATGCCTGTGAAAAATCATGATTTTCTTTACGGGAAGTTTTAGCTGAGTTTCTTTTATAGAAACCTTTCCATGGAGGCTCAAATTCTCTGCAATGTATGATAATGATCATTTCTCTTGATTGACCCATGTTTCTCAACGACCTTTCTTAAGAACTCTGTTCGTTCCCAACTTCTCTGTAGGTAGCTTTCTTCAGACTCATGGATTGTCATACAAGTTGAATTGAAGCTAATAACTCATTGACAATAGACAAGATAATGATTGATTCTTTGATTTAAACCTGGGCTACATGCTCATAAAAGAGAACAAAAGTAAGCAATGATGTGATCCTTTCAAACGAACAACAGGGGAGAGGGCCCAGTAGTCGTGCACCATAACTTTGCGCTTCTAATTATCCTACGTCGAAATTTCAAATCACTCCCAATTTTTTACAGCAGCTTACTTGGCAAGTTCTCTGCTTATAACTAAGGTTTCAGGGCCACATCATCAAATATGATGCCACATCAGAATGCTTTTTGTCAAGGTGTCCAAAAAGGCCCCAAAAAATAGTGAGACCAATTCTCGTGCATTACATCATGAGTAGTTGAGCGCTGATGTGGTATCACATGATTGGTTGCTTTTTACATCAAAAGCATACATTTTGTTTAATTATGGGTAGTCAAATCACAACTATTGGACATTATATAAACAACTATTGGGTATTATATTTACGATTTGGTGTGCCACTATTGGACCCCGCACGACTATTGGGCCCTCTCCCCTAAATGGAGTTTTCCCCATCGTAACAAAACAACCCACTGTTTATGTGAGCATTTCTATAAAGATTTGTGGAAAATAATAATAATAATAATAATAAAAATGAAAGTAATGAACTATGTATTTCATGAGAGTAACTAAAAAGTGTTTAGGTGGCACATTTTGATATCCAATAATTTATATTCAATTAAATTTATATCCAGGGCATAGTATCTACTAACCATAAACAAGAAACTTGGGATATATATAGTTAAGTAATATCCAAGGAATATCCTTATTAGCAAATTAAGTAGTTATACGAAACTTGTCAATTCACTGTATTTCTTTAAATGACAGGCTACATGATGGTGCTAATTTATGAATAAATTAAAAATAGTAGACATAATGATTTTTCATTCTTAGAAGTTATAGGCCTGATTTCATATCTTAAAGCTAGTTGTATGGTTAGCCATAACCACCACATTTGCAAAATAAGGAAGATTTAGATGAAACTCTCTTGAATATGTTCAAAAGATTAAGAATTTTCTTGTAGTTCTTATAACATAAAATTGGGGATTAGCCATTGTTGTAGTTAAGGATTGTTAATTCAAGATGATTTATGTTTATATGCGAAAAGTGGATAATCAATAAATCAAATAGTATATTTTCTTACTCTTAATTATGATAAAATTTTATTATCAGGGGCAAGAAACCTATTATTACATGGTGTAGGGTGAGACTCATGAATTTATACCTTGCAAGGTGAAAATGGATAAACTACTTTAACACGTGGGGTAATAGTGAGTAAACCTTTTTGAAGTTAGTTTCCTTAAGATATATGTTCAAGTTGATATAATTGAATTACTTGAAATATATTTAAATGAATCTTTATGGTACAAGATACACTCAAAATCAAAATTATTCACATTGCCCATTCTTACTATAGGCTCAATCGGTAAAGGGTAACCTGTAACAGATGTTCTCGAAGACCAAACAGAGGGACACTTGCATCAAGGTTACATTTTTTCTAACTTGTTTGCTTCTTGTGCAGTTGCAAGGGGAAGATCATGTTTCATAATTCGGCACGTGGATTAAATGTGGCTCCCAAGAGGGTTGAGCCCAACGTGCATATCTTCAGTTTGGGGGTAGGCCTTTCTTTTTATGTTTTGCCTTGTCTTTCCCTCTTTCCTTTTGCCTTTCTTACCTTTCCTTTTCCTTGTTCTACCGGGGGCGGAACCGGGTTGGGATCCGAACTTGGAACTTTTCCAAAGTTCTGATTTCGGCCCCGGTCCCGCTCTTTCTTCTTTCCTTTTTTCTTCGTGGCCTGGGATCGAGGGTTGTCTCTTCCTCCTTGGTTTTCCCTTATGTTTTTCTTTTCT
>VDFB02053380.1:0-10562 GCA_007258455.2 Sequoia sempervirens | reverse complement strand
TGAAAAATTATTTTTGCTCATAACTCAAAATGCATATCTCGAATTTGGGATGTTAGTTGGCAATTCATCCTATCTCAATATTGGGTATTTCTTGGAAAAATTTTGGACTCCCCAAAGTCTCTCCATAAGGTTTCCTAAAATAGCAAAATTTGACATTTTTTTAAAATTACCAAATTGAGAAACATCTGATTGTCAACACCTTACGCCCCTTGAAACCCCAGAATTTGGTGTAGAATCAATCCAATCATATCCTTCAATCATTCTAGTCTTCACTGGAATCCTCATATGAGCTTTAATCTTATCCCCATCTGAGTTTAATCAAACCCCTAATCTGAGTTTTAGTCCATCTGTAGTCCAAATCTTTGGATATCAAACCAAATCTTCAGATCCTTCTCTCCATCTCACATATCAATCTTCTCCTCATCTGTTCAATTTCATAAAAATCACCTAATAAAATCCTTGGTCTTGTTCTTAGTCTCGTTATCAGCCTTGACCCATCATGATCATTATCCATTAGTATCATTCCCTATCCCTTTGGTGTTATTTTGGGATGTATCCTTCCCTCATCAACAACACTTTCATCATCATCATCATCGGGAGGTATTCTTCCCTATCCTTTAGTGGTGTTTTGGGATGTATCCTTCCCTCATCAATACCACTCAGTGGGATGTATCCTTCCCTATCCTCGTGTTGTTTTGAGATCCTTCATTCCCTCATTGACAACACTCCATCCATCATCAACCCATTTTAATAAATTCGACCAAAAACATCACCTTTGAACCATTTGTGTTTTCCATCCATCTCATATCACTTACTCTTACCCATCACCTTGCATCATCTTCCCTCATCTCCCTTGCAACACACATCATTTCATTTCGAGAGCACACACGTGTTCTCTTCAACCCGCATGTCCTCTCGAGGCATCCTAATCCTTGCATCACCCCACCATCATTTTCTTCCAGTCATCCTTTGATGACCGGGCTTTTTTCCAATTGTATCCTCCAACTTTTGTGTTGGCTTTAACTGCTTATCTTTCTAATTAATTAATCTCAAAGACCTTTGGTCAACTTTTCCCCAAGGAATTTTTGAATCTTTGTTTATCCTAGATTCTCTTTTATGTGAATTTTAATCTGCTATCTATCCTTCCAAGGCTTCAGAAACTTGACTTGTCACAATCTCCACATGTGACCAAGTCCACCTTGTTGGTTTTTCCACCTTTTATCCTCTAGATCCTCCTAGGAATGGAATTTTAACTACATTTATATCCCCAACCACCTTTCCTTTTCCCATATAAATTTTTTGAGGAATTCCAAAATTCTTCAAATGTCCCTTTCACTCCCACTTGGGGACAAGGAATCCCTTTTTGAGGAAATCTCCTCACTCCCCAAGGTGCTTGTCCTTCCTCCACCTCATGTACCTTCTTGGCACCTCACTTACACCTCACCTTCTCTTGGCCACTTCACCCTCCACATGTCAAGATGTGAGGGCTTGTGGGTTCTCAACCCACCATAGCCCTTCATCTTGGCCTTGTTGGATGCATCTTAATCGTTGAATTCTCTAGAGAATTCAAATTCTTCTATAAATACCCCCTCCTTAAGGGCATTTTGAGAACACTTTTGATTTTCATAACTACATGCTACCAATTTGTATCCACTATCATCTAGCCATCCTTTTGATCATTTTGTACATTCAATCTTGCATCTAGCTACATCACAAATCATCTAAGGAGCACACAAAATCATCCCAAGCAAGGGCCAATCAAGGAGACATCAACAACAAGGAGGTGAAATCATTTCCATTTCATTTTATCCATTTTCCTTCTTGTTATATCACTCATTTGGCTAATCTTGAGGTGTCCTTGGTCTTTTATCATTCGCATTTTTAAGTTATTTTGCACCTTAAAGTAGGATAAAATTCTTAGGATCACACATATATATATTTATATGTATATGCCTCTATGTAAATATATACGCATGCGTACATGTATTGATACATTCGTATGGGCATGTCCATTTGCCACCATACACATATATTGATACATATATACATATGGATATATGTATATACTTTATATATACACACATTCGATTCTCACTCTAAATCGTGCATAATTACTATGGTATCAATAAGAGACTACAAGTGATAGTTCCATGTGCATAAGCAACTTGTGCATGAGTGTGCATAGGTATGTCTACCTATGTACCCTCATGTAAACATTCCTTTATGTTTATAGTCTATCATCATCATGCATGTGTGTACACATACACATATCCCATATGATTCACATATCAATACAAACATAGTAACAAGGAAAGAAATCTCAAGCTCATATAGATAAACATCATTCATGCATGCACTCAATAGTAAACTAGACTCTCACTAAAGTAGATAGACTGACTAAGAATGACTTGCAAACTTCGCACTTAGTAACCTGACTCAATTATTCTATTGTGGTGTGTGTAAACTCTTATAGGTTGTGTTACTGGTTACCTGACCAAGACCCTCTCCTAAGTGATACTTCCCCTCCACCTGGAAGAATTAAACATATGTCTACAATCACTAACATATGCTCATGACAGTCATTTTTTTACAAAATATGCAGTTAATATAATACATCTCCAAAAGAATATCAATTCAATATTTATCCATTCACATAAATGCATTCTTTCATATAGCAATAAATGAGATGACATTCATTCATAAAGTAGTGATAACAAAGTGAAGAAACAATTTATTCATCCATTGAATTCACATTACATTCACAAAGTACCCTACATAGTAATAGTAAATAGCAATTACACATCTGGGGTGTAACAATCTATTAATGTTACATCTTTTGATCATGTGTTCTACACTTTCTAGATGAAGTGATTTGTTCCTATTTGATCTACGGTGGCTATTGATGGCATGAAAATATGAAAGAAGTGTATGGAAGTATTATTGGATGTTCATGGAGCATCCCCATGTGATTTACATGTTGATTGGCCGTTTTGGTCCTGCATTGTGCCTTGTGTTAGCTTTCTAGGTTATTTGTAGATATCTGGATAATAGGGCTTGTTCTTTTTCTTACCCCATGTGCTTGGGGGTCTGTAGAAATACTTGAAGATGTGTTATGATAAATTTGGGTCTTGGCCTATCCTTTTTGGGACCACATCAAGTAAATTCAATTGGAAGAATTTTTTTGGGCTGACTAGTTATGTGCTTCACGTTTTATCTACATGTTTCCTTTGATGTCAACTTAGATTAATGTGTGCTAGCATGTGATTTTTTTTGGATCACATTAGAAGATAAATTAAGTTTTTTTTGGTCCTCTATATCTTCAGGATAGGACCACATTATATTTTGGTGGCCGACCTGTCAAATTCATTGATTATCTTCTTTTTGGCTAACCTAATTGAAGTTTTGAAGTGTTGTGGTGGATATAAATGTAAGATAATTTTGGATGCAACTAGATGGATGGGTGTACAAGTGTGAAAAACAGAGTGTGTGGAATGTATTGAATATCCAATAGTGTTAGAGCTACATTATGAAGAGGAAAGATTATATTTTCTAAAATGTCTTAGTCAAAAGAGTGTTATGCTGACAAATATTGTAATTCTCTCATAAAAATTCTGTATCACACTTTGAGATAGTGAATCTCATTAGGTACTTGTATCTTTCATATGTATTTGTGTTTACTTAAATCCTGCAAGTCCTTTGTATCTTGCACTAAGGTAGTGAATCATAGTTTGCAAGTCCCTTTTTGGTAGTGAGCCTTTATATTGTGAGTTAACTCTCACTGTGGTTTTCCCTCATTAGGTTTTCCACACAAACTCGGTGTCATCTTGTGGATTTGTTTTCTTTTCTATTTTATCATTGTTGATGTTTTGGTTAAGGAATTTTTTGTAGACTATTTCACCCTCCCTTTCAGTCTCTGGGAGTGTTCAATAATTGGTATAAGAGCCATGTTCCTATAAAGAAATATTGACCACTTGAGGCAAAGATTTGGGATGGCATATGATGGTTCATACAAAGGTCCTAGGTTTGATGGGACTAATTATGCTTTCTAGAAATTGAGAATGGAAGGTCACCTAAAATCCATAGGGTTTGGTGTTTGGTAATCAGTCAAAGATGGTTATACTACTCATGCTACTCATCCAACAGATCCTACTAAAATCATATTATATGAATGCAATACAAAAGCTAAGAATTTTCTCATATGGATTTGTTGATTTAGAGCTCTTAAAGGTGATGAATTGTAGTTTTTGTAAAGAATTTTTGGGAAATCTCAGTAGTATATATGAAGGTGATACAAAAGTAAAGAAAGATAAGATGCACATCTTTAAAACTATATTTGATTCTAAAGATAACAAAATATGAGAATATTTCAAGTTACATGGTCTAGGTACAAGAACTTGTCTCTGGATTCATTGGTCTTGGTGGAGAAGTAAAAGAAAGATTTTGGAGAAGGTTCTTAGATCTCTCCCTAAAACCTATAGTCACAAGGTTTCTACCATTGAAGAATCTAAAGACTTGGATCAATACTCTATTGATGAAATGTTTGGTGCTCTTACTACCTTTGAAATGAGAGAGTTTGATTAGGATGTTCCAAAAAGGGAAGTTGTATTCAAAGCCAATAAAAATATTGAAAATGAAGTTATTGATAAAAAGGATGAGCATTATGAAGTTGAAGCAAACATTGTGAGAAGATTGAAGAAAGGAATTGGAAAGTACAAAGGTATGTTACCTTTCAAATGTTTCAATTGTGGAAGAATTGGTCATTTTGCATTAAATGTCCCTATAAAGAATCTATCAAGATGACAACAAAAGAGAAAATCAAAATAGGATTCTACTCTAACGAGAGCAGTTATTCCTCTGAAGATGAAGATAATGATGAAAATCTATTCATGGCTCTAGAAGGCAAAAAGAAGAACACTAGAGAATGTAAAAGGTATAGTACCAAGAAGAATTGTAAGGTCACTGAAAGATCAATGGAATTATGGATTGCCTTTATTACAAAGGAAGAGGAAAATGCTTGGTTGATTGACAGTGGGTGTTCTCACCACATGAATGTTGATAGAATTAAGTTCACCAATCTCAAGAAGGTCAATGGTGGAGCTGTTAAGTTTGGTGATGATAAGTCAACACAAATATGTGGAAAAGGTGATATAACAATTGATGGAAAAAAAAAAAACTAAAGATGTCCTTCATGTCAAAAGTCTGAAACATAATCTCCTAAGTGTCAATTTGTTAGAAACTAAGATCAAACATGCAAACCAAAAAACCTTCCATAGAAGAGAAAATCAGAAAAGGCAAAACTATTGCAAAAAGATGTACAAAATATTTTTATTCAAGAATTCATAATTACATGAGATGATTTTCTTTATAAAAGAAAAGTATGCATAACCCTAATCTTATCTTGAGCAACAAGATAGCTCAACAAGATATGGATGGAAATAATTAACCTAGGAATTAAAATATTACCTAAGTAAAGTTATGCAAGTGTAATTAAATATTAATTACACTAACACCCCCCATAAGTGCAACTTAAGGAGACTAAAGAAGCATGCACCTCAAACTAAGATGAATGCAAGAAAGCATGAATGGGTTCTGGCAACAAGGCCTTATCAGGTACGCAATTACAAATGCAATAATTAGGTAGAGAAGGAAAACCCAGTGGGACAAAACCCCCTACAATGAGATGACTACTGTAGAGAAGCACTGGAAGAACACAGTGGAGTAACACTGGAACCGCAATCCGAAAAGAAAGGAAAGATACTTTTATCTACAAGAAACCAAATCAAAATCATAATAATGCGACAACAGACTCGATGCCACGGAACACTGGAAAACTCACAAACTGGAACAACCCTAGAATCCATAAAGCAACAATAGATGAAATGATGACAGAATTTGGAAACTGTGTATCTCAATGCTGATGCCAAACTGAGACTAAAACTCTTCCATGGGAACAAGTACCATAAATACTTTGGAACATTAACCATAAAAACATGGCCCTCAAACGAGATGGATATGAACCAATGTGGATCAATAACCATAAACTCCCAATCTAAAGTGTGAACCGATGTGAATCTAATATGTGTCAAGCTAAGATAAGATGTGGCCAAAAGAAACTAAGAAACCAAATATAACCCATGCGAGTTGTCATCAAAACAAGATGGAGATCAAAGTGCATGCACACTCTAATCAGATTATTATGCAAGAAACCCCCCTAATGGAACTTTATCTTAGTTCATTTATTACAATAACCTGACGATTGTAAAAGGAGAGAATTCTAATGTGCATAAATAGAAAATAAAATGATGTGGTACTGAAATGAAGTGCAAATATTCAAGTTTCACCCTCCCAACTATCAAAACATCCAAGTAATCTCCAAAGCAGCCACCGAGACAAATCTGGAATAATGATCAACTTGGGATAGATATAGAAAAAGTGCATAGATAGAAAAATAGAGCTCCTCAATACCTTTCCAATGCCGCAAAGAAAGAAAAAATTGGAGATCGTGGCAAAAAGTTATGAGCTTGAAAGCCATAAATGAACATCTGGCTTCAAAGAGAAATACATGCAGATAAATAGACAAATAATAAAAAATAAATTGCACCATAGAATAGTTCTCGGAATTAGCTTTCCAACGGTATCTCGTTTGTGAAAAAACAATACCGTACGCAAAAGTTACGCCCATTTTCGTGAAAAATGCTCTAGGAAGGCCAATCTGGCCTACAGGGCCCCCAGGGGGCTAAAAAAAATTTCGGCCTCTAGTCCTATGCACGACCAGGGGCTAGCGGGTTGGGGCTTTAGTAGAGCCCTTGTTCCTCCATAGGACCACAGGCTGTGCTAAGGTGTCAGCCCGGGGTTGGGCGCATAGCACCCAGTCCCCCATAGGCCCAACGACCGAGGATGGTGTAGACCTCAGGGGCTGGCGGAGGGACCCCAGTCCTCCATGTGACTAGGGCTAAGTAGTAGAGGGGCCTGCGGGGGCTGAAGGTGGGCTGGTGGTGGACCGGTGGTGAAGGCTAGCAGTGGTGGCGGGCCAGCGGCTATCGGGCGACAAGAGCCTTCTAAACTGGGAGTGTCGATGCGAAAACCAAGAAACACATTTTTTTATTTTTTTCTCAATTTTCATGCCTCGATCTATGTGCTGGGGAGGCCGTACAACCTACTTGGCAAAAAAAAATTGCCTTCCAGACCAACTTCTCCAAAATCAGCGATCTTAGGGTTTTTGACTGTTGACCTTTGTTTGTGCCCAAAATGCTCCAAAAATTCAGCTACCTTCAGAGCTTGCAAAAAATCACCGAGCCTGAAAGCCTCACAGATCTGGCAAACGGTGACCAAAATCTGCAAAATAAAAGCTAATCCTAAATTTTTCCAGTGCTATGAATCTAATGGTGAAGCCCGATCTGATCCAAGATGCTGCATAAATGAACTCAAGGCATGAAACCCTCGAGGAATCCCAAACAAACTCTGCAATGATTTTCTCAACAATTTGAGAAGGGGATGCAAATCAAGGCTCTGGTACCATGTTAGAAACCAAGATCAGACATGCAAACCAAAAAACCTTCTATAGAAGAGAAAATCAGAAAAAGCAAAGCTATTGCAAAAAGATGTGCAAAATATTATTATTCAGGAATTCATAATTACATGAGATGATTTTCTTTATAAAAGCAAAGTATGCATAACCCTAATCTTATTTTGAGCAACAAGATAGCTCAACAAGATAAGGATGATAATAATTAACCTAGGAGTTAAAATATTACCTAAGTAAAGTCATGCAAGTGTAATTAAATATTAATTACACTAACACAATCAAATGTGTAACAAATGATATAATCCTACTTTACATGCTAATGGACAAGATATCAGAAAGGAATGTTCTGGTAGGTTTGTTGTCGAAGGAACAAGTACAAATGGTAATTTATATCATCTAAATGAGGCTAATGGAAGAATCTACTTATTGACTTAGTCTAGAGAATATTGGTTGTGGCACAAAAGGATGGGGCATATCAACTTTGAAAACATGGTGAAGATCATTTCCTCTCAATCAGTGAGAGATATGCCTATAATAAAAAAGCCTGCAAACACTTTATGCAAATAATGTCAAATGGAAAATTGAACAAAGACTAGTTTCAAAAGAAAGGAATTCTCTATTTCAATGCCATTAGATCTAATCCATATTGATCTATGCATACCTACAAGGATAAGGAGTCAACAAGGTGAAAGGTATTTTATGTTACTTGTAGATGATTACACTAGAATAAATTGGGTTACATTCTTAAGAGAGAAATTGAAAGCCTTTGATAAATTTAAGATTTTTAAAGAAAATATTGAAAATGAAATGGATGCTAAGATCAAATGTTTGAGGTCAGATAGAGGAGGTGAATTCACCTCATATGATTTTGAAAAGATTTGTGAAGATCATGGAATTAGGAGACATTTGTCTTCTCCTAGAACCCCTTAGTGGAATGGGGTAGTAGAAAGGAAGAATATAATAGTGCAAGAAATGGCTAGGACAATTCAATGAAAGATGTTGACCTGCCACATATGTATTAGAAGAAAGTAGTACATATTGGTGTCTATTTTCTTAACAGAGTGTAGCTAAGGGTCAACAACAATAAGACCCCTTATGAGTTGTGTTATGGAAAGACCTCCCACTATTAGAGATTTTAGAATCTTTGGGATTAGATGCTATATCAGAAGAGATGAAGGAGATCTTATAATCTTTAATTCAAGGTGTGATGAGGTAATCTTTCTCAGTTACTCAACCGTGAGGAAGACATATAGATACTACAAAAAGAGATTGGGAAAGATGATTGAAAGTAAACATATTAGGGTAGATGAAGACTTGTGTAAAATATTACATGAACCTAAAGTTTCTAGATGTGATATGCTTCCCTAGATTGAATAAGAAGACGAAATAGAAGGAAAGAAGAAAAGGAATCATAACTAGTGAAGACTCAAAAATCCAAAAAAGTATGTCTAAATAAATCATTTTGTAGATTAGATCATTGGGGAAAAAGATGAATGTGTTTTGACCAAGAGAAAGTTTGCAAGAGAAAATGAGAAAGATAATTTGTGTTTACTATTAAAGGTAGAACCCAAAAAAAATCCAAAGATGAAAATTGGATAAAGGAAATGAAGGAAGAATTGAATCAGATAGAGAAGAATAAGGCTTGGGAATTAGTCCCCAAACAATTTGATAAGAATGTGATAGGAGTGGGTGTTCTAGAATAAGCTGAATGAAGATGGTGAAGCAATAAGGAACAAAGTTTATTTGGTTTGCAAAGGCTATTCATAAGTTGAAGGAATTAATTTTGAGGAGACTTTTCTCCGGTAGCCAGAATGGAAGAAATAAGGATATTTCTTACTCTTTCTACTCATAAGAACTTCAAGGTTTATCAAATGGATGTCAAGTCAACTTTCTTGAATGGTGATTTAGAAGAAGAGGTATATATTGAGAAATGAGATGGTTTTTAATTATCAGAGAATCCAAACATGGTTTTCAGACTCAAGAAAGCTCTATATAGTTTGAAGCAAGCTCTTAGAGCTTGGTATCCTAGATTGGATAAGTACCTACTCGAACAAGGATTCAAAAAAATTAATGAGGATAGTAATTTGTACATTAAGGCTCAGGAAGACAAGTTGTTGATTGTGGAATTGTATATGTTGATGACATCATCTTTGGTGGAGATGATGATATGTGTAAAAATTTTGCAGAAGAGATGTAGAAAGAATTTGAGATGTCAATGATTAGTGAGTAATCCTTTTTTTTTTGGGCTTGAAATTATTCAACAATATGATGGAATCTTCATTTCTCAAGATAAATATGTCAAGAAGATGTTGAAGAAATTTGGTATGGAGGATTCAAAACTAGTGTGTACTCCTATGGTGTCTAATTGTCACTTAAGCTGAATTTGAGGAGTCTCTAAAATTTGATCAGACTCTCTATATGTCTATGATTGGATTTTTATTGTACTTAACTACTTGTAGACCTAATAATATTATGCATGTGGTATGTTTTGTTGCTAGATTTCAATCCAATCCTAAGAAATCTCATGAAAAATCTATGAAAAGAATATTCATATACTAAAAAGGAACTCGAGATTATGGATTGTGGTACAAAAAGGATTAAATTTTTTCTCTTAGTGCTTATATTAATGCAAACTGGTTAGGTTGTGTGGATTACCAGAGAAGCACAAGTGGAAGTGCTTTCTTTTGGGAGAAGATTCATCTCTTGGATCAGAAAAAAGAAAGACTTAGTGTCTTTTTCCACAACAAAAACTAAATACATTGCTACAACATCTTATTGCACTCAAGTGCTTTGGATGAAGTAGGCATTGAAGGATGTGAAGGTGGTTTATGATGAACCTATTCCTATATTATGTGACAACACAAGTATAATTAATATTTCCAAGAATTTGATAATACATTCAAGGACTAAACACATTTCTATTTGGTACCATTTTCTAAGAGAGAAGGTTGTAGAACATGAAGTCAGAATGGAGTATGTTCCTAAGGAGGACTAGATTGTAGAAATTTTTACCAAGGCACTTTCAAAAGATACTTTT
>VDFB02053379.1:0-24811 GCA_007258455.2 Sequoia sempervirens | reverse complement strand
GTATAATTGAACCGAGATGACCTGAGTATTGCTTGCATAAACAGACAAGAGTTAACCCGTCTCCCATGCAAATTCTAAAATGTCATCCATGATACATAGTAGAGCATGTCTCGTGACCAATTTGCATAGTACTAATGATTTCCTCGCAAACAACAGACAAAGAAAAATCATACTCCTTCCTTGCTCTTCTAGTTCTGTACATCATTGAATTACTCCAGAGATATGATAGAAAATCAAACAACCATTCAAATCTTGTTTAAAGTATTTCAAACATTTATTCAAATTAAGATCATCCAATTTTGGTTATCATCATTGATATTCTCATTTGTTTGGAGCATGTTGTTTTGATTTCCATTGGCATTGAATAAACGTGTTGTGATTGATTTGATACAACAATGTTTGTTTTGTTTTGTCAAACTGTTAGTTGTCTGTTTGTGACATTCTGAAAGCTCGTTGCCCCTCTCTTGTTTGTATGTTTCTGCATTTTTTCCCCCAATGTAAACACAACCTAAGGATAAAAGATATGTATAAATTTCATCAAGCCATGATGAAAAATAAAGATTCCCATGGTATGATATGGATAATGAAAAATATATACAAATGATAGATATGGATGAAAAATGAAAACAAGACATAAACTAATAAATGGAGGAACCCATTTTAATCACAAGTAGCGCTTGTTTGCCAAGTTTTCACTACTTGTTTTTATTGCACTTTTTCAGGATTTTTTTGATTTTTAAAGGACTTTTTATGATTTTTTTGATTTTTTCAGGACTTTTTATGATTTTTTTGATTTTTTTAGGACTTTTTAGACATAGAACTTCTTAAGATGAATACTATTGATTGGCTCTTCAAACAGGTCCCCCTCTGATGTGGATAACTGATAAGCACCAGAACCGTATGCTGCTACGATAACAAATGGACCAAGCCAGTTAGGTTCAAATTTCCCTTTCTTTTCTCTGTCTTGCTGATTACGTGGATTTTCTCTCAAAACTAAGTCACCCACTTGAAATGCCCGTGGTTTAACTCTATGATTATAACTACGGGACATAACTTGTTGATAACCTTTCAAATGATCAGCTACATGTTGACGTCTTTCATCTAACAATTCTAGTTCCTGAAGGCAAGAAACCCTGTAGTCTTCATCACTTATCAATCCCTTGAGTGAGACCCTAAGTGAAGGTATTTCGACTTCTAATGGTAAAATGGCTTCTGCTCCATAGACTAAAGCATATGGTGTAGCTCCTGTTGGTGTGCGAACACTGGTTCTATATGCCCACAGAGCTGGGTTTAATTGGACATGCCAATCACGTCCAGCATCATTTACTGTCTTCTTTAATATCTTCAAGATAGTTTTGTTAGAAGCTTCTGCTTGACCATTACCCTGTGGATAATAAGGTGTAGAGAACCTGTGTTGAATATGAAATCTTTCACAAAGTTCATCCACATCTTGATTCTTAAAAGGCCTTCCATTATCAATAATAATAGAATTAGGAATTCCATATCTACAAATAATGTAATTCAGGATAAATGAAGAGATTTGTTTTCCAGTCACTGTTGTCAAAGGAGCAGCTTCAATCCATTTTGTAAAATACTCTGTAGCTGTAATGATGAATTTATGTCCATTTGATGATGAAGGATGTATTTTCCCAACAAGATCTAATCCCCATTGAGAAAAAGGCCATGTTGAAGTGAAAAATTGTAGTTCCTGCGCAGGTGCATGAATAAGATTCCCATGGATCTGACATTTAGAACACTTCTTGACAAAAGTAAAAGAATCTTTTTCCATGGTAGGCCAATAGTACCCCATTCTGACAAGTTTCTTGGCTAAGGTCAAACCACTCGAATGAGTTCCACAAATACCACTATGAACCTCTTGTAAGGCTTTTTCAGATTCGTCACATTCAAGACATCTAAGGAGTGTACCATCAAGACCACGTCGATAAAGAATATTGGAAATTAAGGTATAACGGGATGATTGGCGAATGAAATTCTGTTTTTGGTTACGGGATAAATCTAAAGGTAAGATGTTATCTTTCAAATAGGTATAAGTTTTACCATATAAAGGTGAATCTGAACCGGTCAAATGACATATGACTTGGGTTTCGGGATTATCATAGGCGGGAGAAAACAATTGTTCCACCAAGAATTCATACTTGGTTTGATCTTTAGATATTTGTAATAAAGAAGCAATGGTAGCCATTGCATCTGCAGCTTTATTATCAATCCTTGATATTTGTGAAAACTTGATTGACACAAAATATTTCTTATAATCATCCACCATGTTCTTGTATGGTAGCAACTTATCATCTTTAGTTTGATAATCATCATTAATTTGATTAATGACAAGTTGTGAATCACCGTAAACTTCCAGCTCTGAAATCTGCCATTCCAAAGCTATCTTCAATCCTATAAGTAATGCCTCATATTCAGCTATGTTATTTGTGCAAGGAAACATCAACCGATATGATCGTGAAATGGTATGTCCTTCGGGTGTAACAAAAAGAATCCCTGCCCCTGAGCCATATTGTGTATAAGATCCATCAAAGTATAATGCCCACGGTCTCTGAATTGTTGCTGCAAAGACATTTGCATCAGGAAACTCAATGTGCATTGGATTTTCTTCTTGTAAAGGAGCTTCAGCCAACTGATCTGCAATGACCTGTCCTTTAATAGCTTTTCGATCTACATAGTGAATGTCAAACTCACTTAAGATCATTACCCATTTTGCAAGTCTTCCTGTTAAAGTAGCTCTGCTTAATAAGTATTTCAATGGATCAATCTTTGTTATCAGCTTAACTGTATGAGCCAACATATAATGTCACCACTTTTGAGAAGCAAACACTACTGCAAGACAAGCTTTTTCAATGAAACTGTAGTTTAACTCATGTCTTGTTAAAGTTCTGCTGATATAATATATGGCCCTTTCTTTACCTGCAGAATCTTCTTGTGCTAACAATGCCCCCAAAGATACTTCTGTTGCTGAAATATAGAGTATGAGTGGCTCTCCTGGAATAGGTGGAATTAAAACTGGTGGATGCGTAAGATATTGCTTGATCTGATTGAATGCTACTTCACATTTGCCATCCC
Source organism: Sequoia sempervirens (assembly GCA_007258455.2). Taxonomy (NCBI): domain Eukaryota; kingdom Viridiplantae; phylum Streptophyta; class Pinopsida; order Cupressales; family Cupressaceae; genus Sequoia; species Sequoia sempervirens. Next base: position 21,721 of record VDFB02053379.1, on the reverse strand, counting down.
ATTTGAATGGGACATTTTTATGCAATAAATGTGTAAATGGAAAGCTTTTGTCTGTCAGTTGAGCTAAAAACCTCCTGATGGACTGTAATCTTCCTTGCAATGATCAAAGTTGACTAATATTTCGTGGTGGTGGCATGTCCATTATAGTTAAAATTTTCTCGATCAACTCTATACCTTTCCTCAACAATGTACCGGAGTTTTCCGTATGTAACGCTAAAGACACATTTTTTTGGATTGAGTCAACATTGAACTTCCATTCTAATAAAGATTTTGAGACAAGATTTCCAAAATTTTCTCGTGAGATTTGCAAGTAAATCATCAACATAATCTTCCATGAATGTATGCATCATATCGTTGAAAAATAGTTGTCATTGCTCTTGACAAGTAGCTCCAAAGATTCTTTAACCCAAATGGCATTACATTCTAGCAATAGGTACCCCAAGGACATGTGAATGCTGTTTTATCTTGATCTTCTGGTGCAATTTTTATCTGGTTGTATCCTGAAAACCCATCCATTAATGAATACATTGCATGGCCAAAGAAGCAGCCAACAATCATGTTCTGTTGGGCAAAGGAAAATCATCTTGGGGCAAGCTTTATTTAAATTCTAAAATCATACAAACCTCGATCCTTCCATCCGCCGACTTTTGAAATGTACAATATTGGAAATCCATTCTGTATAGTCAATAGTTCGAATGAATCCAACATCCAAAAGCTTCTTTAATTCTTCTTTGACCAATAATGCAACATGTGGATGCATTTTTCTGAGCTTTTTCTTTATAGGTTTTACTCCTGGTTTAATAGATAAATGATGCATTATCAAATTAGGATCTAACCCTGGCATATCAGCATATGAACAAGCAAAGTTAATTTGATTCTCCTTCAAGAATTCCATGAATTTCATGACTTCTTCAACTGTTAATGATGTTGCAAGTTGCAAAACTTTTGGTTGTTCTGTTGTACTTATGTTGATTGATTCTGTTGGTTCAATCAAAATAGAAGATCTTTCATGATGATATTTGGGAAGAGTGTCAAGTTTCTCATCCTTCAGTGCCTCAGAAAGGTTTTCACTATTGGTTTCGCTCTTTATTTTTCTCTTGTTTTGATCTATCACTGCCATTTTTTGGTTTTCACCAATAAATTCATCTTTTATTTCATTTATTTTGCAGCTAAGAGACTTGACACCCTCCTTATCAAAATCATGAGTATAAGATTCTTGAATGAAACAATTGTTTTCTTCATTTGAGGAACAAAGGAAATTTATAATGTCCTCATCATTACTGAATGTAGGAATATGGATAGGTGCGTCAATGTTCCAATCTATAAGTTCTGGATAAACTAAAGGCATAGGATCATTAGTTTGGGTAAGGCCTTGAATTGTCAAAGTCATGATATGGTTATCATCCTCATGGTAGACAAGGTCTATGATGGTATTCTCCTATTGATCGTCAATTACGCTAGAATCTGATTCTTCCTCACTTGAGTCATGATCATTTTGTAAAACAAAATTAAGTGGAGACCTTGAGCCTTCTCCTTGTATAAGAACAGGTGCGTATTTGTGTATTGTATCAACTTGTTTATCCCTCCAAAATTCATCATTATAAATGGTGTCCCATTCATATTCATTAGAATCAGTATCTGAACTATTTTGCAATTGAAAAACTGATTCATGAGGTTTATCTGACACTAATCCTCCTTTATGAATTAATTGTGTTTGCTATGAAGTAGATTCTTCTTTATCTTGACCATATCCAAGTCCTGTTTTATCACTTGAATGTTTTGAAATAGGTTGAATTGGTTCCACAATTCCTTCTCTTCGTTTCCCTATAGGACCATTCCCTTCATAGCCCATCTTTTGCATGATAGCGTACCCCTTACCATATTGTTCTTTAGGCAACTTAATGTTCAAGAGAGATTCATCTTCATCTTTGTATAGCCAATTTAGAATGTCCCTATCTTCAGCTTCTTCTTCAGTGGTATTAGCTCTAATGAATTTTCCATCAAACTTTGTGATTGGCATAGAAGCTTGAGAAGTAGAAGCAGTTGCAATCTTTTGATTTGATAAAGTTGGCAAACCATGTGATCTTGGAGAAGGAGGTAAAGTAGAGAGAGATAGTGAATATTCACCTACCCCTTTGTCTTTAAACTTCAACTTAGTATCAAGATTCTTTGTCAATTCTTGCAATTGGACTTGTAGATTGGAAGAAGAAACAACAAGAGCTTCCCTATTGTGTGGCACAAAAACATCTTGAGTTACTCTAAGATTTGAACAAGTTTGGGTACTATTGTAATTAGCTGGTATAGTTATTTCTTGTCCATCATAAGGAAACTTGATACATTGATGATACGTTGATGGAACTGCTTGCATATCATGAATCCACAGACGACCCAAAAGTATGTTGTAAGAAAGATCTCGATCTAGAACCTGACAAAATGTATTTTTCACAACAGGTCCCACTCTGATAGGTAGCAATATTAATCCTTTAGAAGCTCTTTCTTCATCATCATATGCCTTGATGGTTATCTTCCTTCGTGGGTCAATTTCATTTTCTGATATTCCTAAGGCATTTATTAATTTTAAAGTACAAATGTTCAAACCAGCTCCTCCATCTATTAAGACACGTCTAATTCGATGTTTATGGATCATGACTTCAAGATAGAGCGAGGAATTATGTGGATGTGTCATGGAAGCATCATCCTTATCGGAAAATGAAAGACAAGTGGGGGAAGACAAATGTCCCACCATGGCTTGAAATCTGTTTACATCTAAATCAGTATCAACAGTTGTGTTTACAAGAGCTTCTTCTAAAATATTCTTGTGTATGGGAGATATTTTGAGAAGTTCAAGGATGGATATTTGAGCTGATGTTTTTCTCAATTGATCAACCAGGTTATACTGACTTGGAGGAGAAATAGTTGTTTTAGATGAACATCCTTTTAGAACAACCTTTGCTTGACCTCTTGTTGTCACATTAACCTGTTGATATTCTTGTTTTCCCTTGATTTTGATAACATTAACCCGTTGATCATCTGTGTGGATGTGACGGATTATATTGTCTTCAACATTATGTATACTTTTGGCTTTGGTATCCGATGTTTCCCCCTTTTGATAGTTTGGCAAAGGATCTTTGAATACTTGATGATCATCATTGGTATGATGTCCCTCAATTGTAATGGTACCATTGTCAATTAAATCTTGTACTAGATTTTTCAAAGCTTGACAATTGTTTGTTCTATGACCCTTACATCGATGATAATTGCAATAATACGAGTCATTCCATGATGGTGGTTTGACTCGTGGCTCATAATCTCTTTGTGGTGGTAAGGTGATAACCTTATTATCAAGAAGCTCCTTGAGAGCAGACTCAAGAGATTGACCCAAAGCGGTAAAAGTCCGTCGATTTGAAAAGAATGAAGGTCTAGATGGATTTGATGTTTGTGCATTGCCAAGATTATTATTGAAATTATCACGATTTTGATTAGTATTTTGATTGGTCATGTTTTCTTGCTTGGAAATTTGTCCTTGTTGATTGTTGTTTCCTTGTTGAATTGTATTTCCTTGTGGATTGTTTCGTGGAGCACTTGATAGATTGAAAATAGATGGTCTTGTTCGTAAATTATTTGCATCCACTATACCATCATTGACAACATTTTTGTTTCTGTTCCAAAACCTTGTTTTATCGTTGTTGTTTTGATTTGATGTACTTGGATTATCAAGTTTTATCACTCCCCTTTTAACCAAGGCCCCTTCAATGGTGATTGCGTTTTCAATCAATTTTTCAAAGTTATGAGGACAATGAAGGTTAAGCCTATAGCTTAATTCTGGATCAAGGCTATTGATAAAGATATCCATCTTTTCCTTTTCAGGAATAGGACGAGAATATCGTGCAAATAACCTTCTCCACCTTTGTAAAAATGTAGTAAAGGGTTCTCCTACTTTTTGTTTCACTTTACAAAGATCAAGCATTGTTATTTGGTGTTGAATGTTGTAGGAGTATTGTGAGATAAACTGATTTATCAACTCCTCAAAAGTTTTGATAGGTGGAGTGATTTTTGAAAGCCACTCCATGGATTGTACACCTAGACTTCATGGAAATAATCGCATCAAGTAAGTATCATCATAGGCGAATTCAAGACTCATGTTTCGGAAATCCCTAACATGGTCTATGGGATCAGTTTTTCCATTATACCTATCATACTTAGGAATTTCACAATGTTTTGGAAATGGGATCATTTGAAGACTCCTATCAAATGGATAAGGAGATATGTCTTCCAAAACATATTTCTTTGTTGTACCTCCTTGCATTTCCTTTATTTGCCCTTGTAATTCTTTTATCTGTTGGTTAAGAGCACTAAAGTCATTAAGAGGAGTTTCAGGATTTTGTTTAATCCCTTCTATGTCAAAAGTGTGAGGCAACTTAGCTCCTTGATTAGCTAATGAAAGAAAATATTTTTCTTTGTTACGTTCTAGAATTCTTTCCATAAGAGTATGGAATTGGGGATCCTGTTCTGCTTCTTGAAGCTTTTCTTCTATTAACTCATCAAGATTAAACGTTTCCTCTTCTTTTTCATTACGGTCACCCATTTTACTAGTAGTGGTTTCTCCCTTGTCTTTTTCCATTTTTTTTTAGATCTCGTGAAGACAGGCATAGATTTTGCTCCAAATCCTACTTACTTTTGATCAAAAGAGTGAAATAGTGTGATTTATGTGATATATATGAAGTCAGGATAGAATGAAGATTCTATGACTTACACAAAATTTCTAATCTTGTAGCTTGTGTTGTTCCCTAAGTGAAAGGATGGAAATCCTGTTTAGCGGGAATGTAAGCAAAAGATTAAGAAAAGGATGATTTTGCACTTTTTGAAGTTTTGATCATGGCTTTGTAAAAGGATGGATTTTATGATAGATGCCTAATGTATTCTAAGTTCTCTATTGCAAAATTTGATTTGAACGAGTAGAATATTCGATTGCGGGTTGGTGAATATAACTGAAACGAATGCGTTGACTATGGTTATGCCTTTGAGAAAGGGCTCTTCTTTGAAAGTAAGCTTGTGAATACAAGGGCTCTATGGCATAATCATCTGAAAGACCTCTAACACAATCATGATATCTATGAAGAAAGGTTCTATATTTGAGTAAAACTTTTTGACTTTGATACAAGAATCGTTGCTTCTTCAATAATTTCTTGTGATTGAGGGGTTTCTTTGGCTTCTTAATCCTTTTGGAAACGGATTTCTTTACAAACTTTGTGGATTTCCAATCTCATAACATGAGATTAATGAATATGATAATGAGTGTTTTGGATGATCTTATTTGAATTAGTGTATTGAAAACACATCAAACAAGTTCTAAAATGGTTGTATTAAGTCCTATGCTAAACATCAAGTGTATAATCAAAATGTTGTTCAAAAAGTGTTTTAACGGGTTTTACACATGATAAGCACTTCAAACAGACTCACTCTTAGTTTTCAAGTAGGTCATCATAGCAATCAACAGCCCACATCTTAGAACTGCGTCGACTCACACAGCCATGTCACCCCCGAAAGGGCGCCTGTGTTTTTGTCTTTTCTAGGTGCGTACTCAGAGTGACAGAAGTGGATACCGGATCCCCTGAGCAAAAAATCCTTGGCAGTTATATGGTGAGTATCTTGGGGGTAGATTCTTCCCTCCCCTGCACTATGATTGAAATGATGTTCGGAAACTGACTCGGTAAGATACTACACTAGGTTCGTAGTAAGGGTTTCCGTTCGGTGCGGCAAATGATAGACTCCCTTGAGAGACCTCCCTACCTTTAGAACAAAGGCTTTGGGGATGGTTATCAATGCACACTACCGTCGAATGGGATTTTCATCAACCATCCGCATTTGATTATAGTGGGTTGGAAAACTTGGCTTTAGTTGTTCCCACTTAGGTCGATCCAGTAGGGTGAGTACTTTTTCCCACTACGGCAGGCCTTCTAAGAGGTATTAATAAAACTGTAAATTGCATAAAGGGAAATTGATGAGTTTGGCATTTTGATCACCCAGTTAAGGGGAGAGCATAGGCCTATCACCGTTGAAGCAAAGCAAACAAAGATTTAGTTTTTAAGCACCAAATGAAAATTTTCTAAACTAAGTGAAGATATTGCTTCACATAAAAAGAAAAATTCTTTTTAAGCCCAAAACGAAACATGAAGTGTCTACCCTAGGATTGATTCATTTTACCTTAGATGACTACCCTAGGATTGCTTCTTTTTACTTTAGATGACTACCCTAGGATTGGTTCTTTTTACTTTAGATGACTACCCTAGGATTGGTTCGTTTTATCCTTAAAAAATTTTAACTGTCCGCGGCTGCGTCGGAGTCAGTTAGACTGTTTTACAATTACAGATTACAAAATACTGCCTTTTAAAAGTTGCGCTACAACAGACATTATAGGCGCTGCAATAATAATTATAAGTGTTGCAATATCTCTTATGGGCGCTACAAAATTGATTAAGGGCGCTGCAGTAGTGATTAAGGGTGCTGCAAAAGTGATTAAAGGCGCTCCAAAAGTGATGAAGGGCGCTGCAAAAGTAATTAAGGGCGCTGCAATAGTTATTAAGGGCGCTGCAATAGTGATTAAAGGCGCTGCAACAGTCTTCAAATGCGCTAAACTAGAGATGAAATTCCCGAAACGTGTTGTCTGCGCTATTCCGCTGTTTTTGTCTATAACATGTCAAAAGAAACTGCAAACAGATATTAAAAAAAGGGGGCAAGAGCCCCACGGTGGGCACCAAAAATGTGTTGTTGTTTATATGTTTAATCTAATTGAAAACACAAACACAAATGAAACATTATACTAAAGAAAACTAAATCAAATCAAATAAAACAAAGTTTCTTCAGAGTCGTTTCATCTTCCTCTATCTCCAGGAATTTGAAGTTGCTGCTCTCAGATTTGATGTAAGCTTCTCCAAATGACTGCTGTAGAATGAGTATGCAAATGAAAAACCTCTATTCTATATGCTGATGGAATGGAATTGCTAATACGGATATGAACAGGGGCTGTGGATTATGCACAGGGGCTGTGAATGAAAAATATCATGATTCTATACTGCTATTGCTATGATTCTATGCTATATTATGCTATGATTCTATGCTATGAAAGTATGAATGCTATGAAATTTTCCTATAATTTACTTGCTTAAAACTTCTATATCATTTGGAGTTCCGGGCAGGCATATTTATAGTTTTTTTGCAGGCACAATCCCGGCTGGCAAGAATCTACGGCTATGAGATTGTCTGGTAGGTTTGAATGGTGAAAGATGAAGAAGTTGAGAAGAAAATGGGAGAGGTTGAGAGGTTGGAGAGAAAGATGGATTCTTGTCTTCAACCCACGGGAACAAGCCTGCACAGAAACAGAGAAAATTAATTTTCTGTTTGGGCAGTTTGTTTCATGGGTGTTTGAAGATAAATCCCAAAATTAATTAAATAAATTTATTTAATTTCATTTATTGCATTTTGATTTTTGATTTTTATACTATGGAAGATTTAATTAAATATTTTGTAATATTTAATTGTAATGTGACTTTAGAAGAATATGAAATATTTAGAAGAATTAATTAAATATTTGAAATATTTAATTATAAATAGATATTTAGAAGAAGAAGAATATTTTAATCTTTATTTGAATAAGATATTCAAACTAAGATTATATGATAATTAATATAAATAAATCGTAATATTTATTTAATTAATTAAGAAATGAATACGAAAAGATGATTAAATAAACTTATTTATTTAATCAAAATAAAAGAATGAAGAAATATAAATAAATTATTTAAATTTATTTATCGCAATAGAATTCGAAGATTTTAATTAAATATTAAAATATTTAATTAATTACCAGACAATGTGATGTGACCATTTTTAAGTGTATACAGAAGACAAAATATTGGATGAGGCATGCAAGAAAAATAAGAAGATGGTAAGGATGGAGATCACAATCCAGAATGCAGTAGGAGATGCAAATACACATGAACGCTAGGATTACTTGGATCACCTATCTAAGATTCATCTGTGGCTTAATAGAGCTTGATTATCTTTTAATCTTTTGTTGTTTTAAAATATGAAATTTCTGAAAGGACACGTCCTTTCGAGTATTTGATGTATAGATATTTTTTTTGGTAGCAAAACTAAGGATAACAGAAGATAGGTAAAAATAGGAGATAGAAGAAAGATACAATAGATTAGAATATTATGAGACTATGATGCATGTTTGAAATTATGGAGATATAAATGAAAATAATTTGATGTGGTGGCATATTTCTGGTATCAATTGTTTGTTGTGTTCATTGAAAGTATTACTGAAGTTGTCTCCAAGGCTGATTATTTCTAGTTATTTAAATTGATATAACAAGTTATATTCAGTTTATCGATGCACAATTGTTGTATTTGTATGGTTGATTAATTGGTTCTTTCGATAAAATATTAAATCCTTTTATTTGATCAGATTAATCAAGGAAGCTCATTTGGATCGTTAAGAAGAACTTGGTAGTCATATTCTCGCATGTTCATATAAGTTATAAACCAAAATATATGTCAAACAATTAGAATACTTTCCAGGAAGAAGTTAGTCATTTTAAATTTCTCATTTGACTTTGCATACCCAATAAGGAACCAGTCTCTACATTTTCCATCATTCAATTTTATTCTTTTTTTACATCTGAACATATTAGATTTTAGTCTTGATACTGCTATACAGTCTACACCAAATCATATTTTATTTTATCCACTTCCACCTGCCATTCTGGGTAAAAACCATTGAAAAGAGTAAGTATAATTCAAGTCTGGTTTATCCATTTAGGTACACCCGCCTAGGTCTAGCAACACCTGAAGAGTAGAAGGTCTAAATTATTGGGCCTTGTATATTACCCTGAAATGTACCAAGAGATTGGCAACCTCTTGAGGCATTTCACCTAAATTTTTGAGAGTTAAAAAATTGGCGATTCTACTGGGGAGTCAACTCAGAGTCAGGGCCTTAATCATAGAGTCAGAAACATTGTATAGACTCCGCTAGGAATAAGAAATAATAAACACTTTCTAACTTTTAAGAAAGTTAGTGGTGACTCTGACATAAGCATTATATCTATTCAACATGAATGGTAGAAGATCCTAGCATAAGGGAGGTCCTGTTGGAGGTCTAGTTGGCAACAGTAAGTGGACACACAAAGATGATAAGGTTGATAAGGGTAAGAGGGTAAATGAAGAAATGTGCATAAAAAATAAAGACAAAGCATCAAGACCACATTGTGAGACATATGATCGTTATGATACATGGAGAGATAATTCAAGTATAGAGCCTTGTACCCCTAAGGAACAAAGAAATGCTTTTTATGATCCTCAGAAACAGATAGAGTTTGATGCTAAAATCAAAGTTGAACAAATTAGATATCAACAAGAATATGATCTAAAAATGGACGGTAATCAGAATGGACCTATTGATCATGTAATTCTTCAAGAAAATTATGAATTCTCAACTCATGAAGAAGTAAAAGCACAATTGGAGTTTCATAAGCAAGAGTTAGAAAGAGCAAAGGTTGAATAGGAAAATGCCCAAATGATACAAGCAATCAAAAATCTCAAATTACATAAAGCCCAAATTATTTCTTAGACAGTTGGTTTTTCAAAGTATATACCACCTCATAAGCAGGGCAATAATAATGCAGGGCCTTCTGACCCATCAAAGGCTCCTCACAATCAGATAGGAAATTAGTACAAATAGCCAAACCATCCACTGCATATTCCCTCACAATATACAAATACACAACTACCTCATGGTCAACATTACATGGCACATTCTCATGCACAATAAAACAATCCAATGTACTAGTATCAGTACCCACCTAACCCTCCCCCTCATCAGTACACAACAATAATCAGACAATTCAACTTGACAGGGTTTCAATTATACCCTTACCCTATGGATGGTAGTTGGAGGAGTCTTGTTCCTAACTTTACAGGGAGTAGTGCAATTACTGCTAAAGATCATTTAAGGAGTTTCAATGATTTCCTCCAAGATTGGATATACCTTATGAGGATTTACATATGAGGCTATTCATGATGTCACTCACTGAAGAAGCCAAGGATTGGTTCAATAGCCTACCAACAACCTCTATTGATTCTCTCCAAGAATTTTAGGATCGATTCCTCGAGCAATATGGGAATCTAAGTGCACTAGATGTTGCTCTTCATGAAGTAATGTGGATTCAGAAAAATCATAATGACTCAATTTATGATTTTAACCAGAGATTCAATAAATTGCAGAATAAGATACCTCTTGGATCAAAGTTTCTAGACTCTGTAGCATTGAGTGTTTATTTGAATGCGTTTGATCCAAAAAAAGGGTATGAATTAAGAAATAGGTTCCCAAGAGATTTAGCTGAAGCCCAAAAGATAGCATTAGCAATTGAAAACAATAGGAAGGCTATTGGGATAATCAATAAAAGAGACAACCCTAGGGTCCCTCAGCAAGCCAATAATTACCAATACAAATAGGAGAACACATATAGAAATGAGAGGCCTAGGTTACATGACATTCCCTATGGTACAAATTGGAAGGATGGAAAATTTGTAATAGATAGGCCTAGAAACAAAGAAACTCCTGATCCATTAAGAAAGAAGGGAACATATATGGTCAATAACAATTATTTTTTGTGAACTTTTTGATAAGCCACATTCCCCAAATTATTGTGTTGTAGCCCAAAGAATGCAAGAAGGAATGTTAATGGGTAACAGTGGAGAAGATCACACAGTGTATTTGACTTCAAACACTTTTCACTGTGTTAAGGAGAAATAGTCATCTTTAGAGGATGAAGGTTATGAGTATGATGTTTCAAATCAAAGGTTCAATGTCCGAGTATGTGCAGGATCATCATGGAAAAAATAGGCCCTTAAGTGGCAAAAAATTCAGAAAAAATCAATGTTAGGCAACTTTACATAAAAATTTGAATAAGTTATCTATATTATTTAAAAAATATGTAAGAATAGAATCTCTAGAAAATTGAATGTAGTTTCTAACCTACTAGGTTTATTTAGAAATAAATAAAATATATTTGGTGAAATTTTGAAATTTCAATGCAGTAGTACTTAAATTTCAAGGAAAAAACAAGAAGTAGGTGTATGTCTGACCACCCTAACCATAATAAAATGATAATATTTTTTTATAAGATTTTATATCTAAGTAAAGGACTCATGTCCGGATGTGATGAATATTTTTTTGTAATATTTTTCCAAGTAAATAATTAATTATGAATTTTTTATTACGACTTTTAAAAAATATAAAAACTCGTATGTCTGACCACCTTAACTTGGTCAAAACTTCATGAAATTTATTTTTTATTTTTTTAATCCTATAGTATGTGAAGCATAGAATGTGACGCATGTTTCAAATTTAAAAAGTGTGATACCGTTTGAAAGTTATAGATGTTTTTAATCAACCTATCGATCAGGACTTTAGTCATAATTCTAATAGAAAATGAATAATAATTATTTATTAAATTCAAATTAAAGCATAATTTATATTGGTGGAAAGTTGAGAATCTCCTCTAAAAACCCCATTTCATCAATTTTGGGTTAAAAAAAAATTAGTCACCACATACCCTACAAATACCCATAATATTGCCACTTTTTGGCCCATCATGATTTTGCACATACCCGTCCACATGGTTGAACAACAAGTTTTTTCTGATTCTAAAGAAGATTATCCTAAACCACACCCTATTGAGATGCCTACTTAGTGCAATATGAGGAAACTCATCGAAGAGGAGATAGAGAGGCTAACTATTGCTGCAATTGAAGAAGCAAGGAGTAAGTACTAGTTAAGAAATAGGATAGTGAATGAAAAGATGGTGTCCCTAGGGAGAATATTTTAAAAGATCAAAAGGAAGCGACAAGGAATTGTGAAGAAAGTATAAAATAAACCACATGATAGAAACAAACAAAAGCTTGTCCAAAAGGAGGAAGTTAAAGATTTACACAAAGAAATGCAAAATACTGATCAATCAAGTAAAAGAGAAAAGGAAGAGAACAAAGGAGGAACATCATAGCAAAATAAAATGATTAAGGTTGAGGGTTCCTCTTTTGACTTCACTCAGGCTTTATTCCAAGTAAAAATGTCTATTCCACTACTTGAGATGATGAAAATTAAGGAGTATAGAGACAGTTTCATTCAATTGATAACAAATAGAAGTGAAAAACATATAAATTTTGAAAATAAGATGGCCAATAAAACAATTAATAAGCAGGAGAAAATAAGTATCTAGAAGTCTACTTAAATGATGTATTAACAAATTCCCCACAAGTTGATCCTTTTTTCACTACATTACTTATAAATAACAAACTTTTAAGGAATTGCATGATAGAATCTAGCACTGCTATCAATATTATGTCAGTGGGAGTTATGAAATAACTTGGCATGTGGATGGATACTAATGGAGGGAAGTGCTATGCAATGGATAACAAGCCTATTCCTGTGGTGGGTATTATGAAAGATGTTGAAGTCAAACTGGCTGCTTATCCACAGGTGGCTTATAATATACATATAATAGTAATTGATACCCCTCCTTAGTTTGGGATGCTTCTATCAAGACAGTGGACGATAGTGGTTGGGGGAAATTTCCAATTTGACTTGTCTTATGCAACAATTATAGTGAATGGTCAGGAAATTAAGTTGTACAGGGAGCCAAGGATGAACCAAATATTGATTGTGTACCTCAAGATCAAATCAATTGTTTTTGTGATGTGGATCTTGGAAACTTTAAGATAGAACCAACCCAGCCAGAATTAGTCAATGTTGATCCAATTGAAAAGTATGTTGCACAAAACTGCAATGGTGTGTGGAAAATGTACTTTGATGGAGCATGTAGCCAAGAAGGTAATGGAGTAGGAATAGTATTTGTTTCACCTGAAAGAATTACATTTAGGTATTTATTTTTGCTATCATTTGAATGTACAAACATTGTGGTAGAGTATGAAGCCTTATTAATAGGTTTGAATATAGCTGTAAAACATAAAATCAAGTTGCTAGCTATTCTAGGGGATTCCAAGCTAGTTGTTTCACAAGTAAAATTGAAAAATGCAGCAAAATAGAAGAGACTGAAGCAATATAGGAATGATGTGTGGGACACAATCAAGCTATTTGATGCTTTCTCAATTGAGTGGGTAGATAAGTCGAAGAACATAATGGCATACTTTTTGGAAAATGTAGCTCTAAGAAGGGATGGCATTACAATGGCTAGGGTGTCAAAGATTGAGTTCAAAACAAGACCTATTGTGCTTGATAATATATATAGTTGGCATGTTTTCAATGATGATACTGACCTCTTGAAATTTCTTCACTGTATAGATCAATATGAAGCTCAAGAAATTGATTTCAATGCCTTTGTTGAAGAAGTAGATGGGACACTGACAATATTCAGGATGGAGGTCTTAAAGCTTAAAACTAATAATATTCTGAAAGGGCTAGTAGCATTAGAGAGGATATATGATGGAAATGATTGATCCCTCATGAAACAAACACTAGTCAACAGGGAGGATATTGAAGAGATCAACTTAGGGATTGAACTGACACCAAGAGAGGTATACATAGGGAAGAAAATAAGCCCAACAATTAGAAGAATGTTGATAGCATTACTGAGAAAATATAAACATATGTTTGCATTGTCTTATGAAGATGTTAAAGTATATAGGGAGGATTTTTTTCAACATGAAATTCCATTGAAGCTAGATGTAAAGCCATTTAGACATAAACAAAGACCCATTAATCCAACCTTGGAACCAAAAATGCAGGAGGAATTGGCAAAGCTCAGAGATGGGGGAATCATTAAATCAATTAGGTACTCTGTTAGAATTGTAAAATTCTGAATAATTTCACAAGTTTTCATACCCTTGAGTTTCCAAAATAATCATCACCATATGCACAGGGCGTCTCGTCATAACATTTTGCTCACATTTTTCCCATATAGCCCCATAAATTCCATTGAGTGTTGAATAATTCACATCATGGTCTATATCGACATGAAGAAATCAGGGTCTCCTCGATCCACATTGCGCTTTCTGCTGATATATGTCTATTTTTCCTATCGGCAAGATGTTTTTGGTGTCACAGCGATCGAAGTTTATCTATAGGCACCTATCGGCAAGATATTTTCATTGTTTCAACGACTGAGGAATTACTATCAGTGAGAGAAATAAGCATCGATGAAATGTCACAGCGAACTCGATGTGTCTTACTGATTAGCTCATGGGGACTCACTTTGGCCAGAATAAACGATATCGAAATAAGGTCATAGTGAAATGTATATGTCTTGCCGACTTAACACAAGGGGTTTCTATCAAAGGGAGCTCATTGGTGAGAGTTTTTTCTTTGATGTAATATCTTAGCGAAGTCTTCTTGTCTTTCCAATCGGTGACTAAAGGAATATCTCGGTAAGACTCATGCACTTTGGAATAAAGTCTCAACAAATACCTTGGGTCTCATCGATAAAGCACAAAAGGACTCTATCAGTATGAGAATTGAGTTGTCTCGGTGAAAGCGAATGAAACAAAAAGATACATCCTGGTGAGAATATGCTTTTGTCTCAGTGACACACAAATGGATGAAGTCTTTCGGTAAGACATAATGTGATCTACATGAGGTCTCCCCGATGTTGGAATGTCATAGAGACATACATGAGATAAAAGGATACATCGACGAGAGAACCCTTATGTCATAGTGACCAAAATGTATCATGAGGGCTCTCGATGAAACATGAGGTGATCTATATAGCATCTCCCTGACTTTGATAGGTCGTGACAAAACACAAAAAACTAGAGGATGACTGTCGATGCAACATTGAGATCGGTATCAATACCATAATGTCACAATGAATGTCTGCTGATGATTAACAAAAATTCAAATACTGTCACCGACATGTGAATGCTAAATACTGTTGTTGGCTGATATGTGAGTGTGAAACGATGCGTCTCTTCAGATACAAACATATAAATACTCATTCTTAATTGTAAATGAAGACATCATATCAGATTTTAGGAGATACAATAGGTAGATTAGGAATGGATACAGTAGAATAAAATTATCAGATCAGAGACTATGATACATGTTTTCAAATGGAAATTTCAATGAAAATCAGTTGATGTGGCAAGTTATTTTTGGTGTCAATTGTTTGTTGAGTTTATTTGAAAAGTATTGCTAAGCTATGTCCAAGATTGATGCTTTCTGGTTGTCTAAATTGATGTAACAAGTTTATATTCAGTTTATCAGTGCACATTTGTTGTATTTGTGTGGTTAATTAACTGGTTCTTTCAAGCAGAGATTAAATCCTTTTGGTTGATCATAGTAATTAGGGAGATTCATCTGGATCATTAAAGTAGAGCTTAGTAGTCACAATCTTCCATGTTTATACAAGTTATAAACAAAATATATGCCAATAATTTGAGTTTGTGCTAGAATAAGTTGCCCACTTCTATTTTATTTGACTCCGCATACCCAATAAGGCATTGGTCTCTGCAATTTCATCATTTTGATTCATTCATTTTCTCTACATTTTTTAACTAAACATATTAGGTTTTAGTTTTTGAATTTGTATACAATTTATACCAAATTTGATTTCATTTGTTCACTTCCATCTACCATTGTGGACAAATCACTGCAAGAAAGATAATCATAAATCAAGTCTTCTCAAATTCAAATAGGTACACCCGCCTAGGTTTAGTAGCACCTGAAGAGTAGAAGGTTTAATTCATTTGACCTTGTCTGTTACCCTAAAACATATCAAGAGATTGATAGCTTCTTGAGGCATTCTTCCTGCATTTTTGAGAGCGAACAAATTTGTGACTCCACTAGGGATCACATTCAAAATCAAGGCCTTAATCATAGATTCAAAAACCTTATGTAGACTCCATTGGGAATAAGAAATGTCAAATATTTTCTCACTTTTGAAAAAAGTGACTGGCGACTCTAAAAGAAACATTGCATTTTTTCAAACATGAATGGAAGAAGATCTCGATACAGGGGAGGTCATACTGGAGGTCCTCCTAGCAGCAGTAAGTGGACACACAATGATCTAAAAATGGAGGTTAATCAGAGTGGACCTATTGATCATGAAACTCCTCAAGATGATTATGAATCTTTAACTTATGAGGAAGTCAAGGCACTGTTTGAATATCAGAGGATGGAGATAGAAGAACTAAAAGCTGAATTGCAAGAAGCCCAACAGCCAATTCATCCTCCTCATATTCCCACACAACATACAAATATGTAGCCACCTCATGGTCAGCATTATATCCCACAACATAATGCATAATACAATAACCTCATGTACCAACATCAATACCCACTTAACCCTCCTCATCAATACATAGCAATGATCAAACAATTCGACCTGACAGGGTTTCAACGGTACCCTTACCATATGGATGGTAGTTGGAGAAGTTTGGTGCCTAAATTTATAGGGAGTAATGCAATCACTACTGAGGATCATTTAAGGAGCTTCAATACTTTCATCGAAGACTTGGATGTTCCATATGAAGATTTACATATGAGGTTATTTCTGATGTCACTTATTGAAGATGCTAGGGATTGGTTCAATAGCCTACCAATAGTCTCTATTAATTCTCTCCAAGGATTTCAGGATCAATTTCTCGAGCACTATGGAAAATTGTCTGCATCAAATTGGGCTTCCCATAGGTTCGTACAAATTCAAAAAAATTAGAATTTGCAATGAAATGTATATCCAAGCCAACAGTTTGAGGAGGAAGAAGATGAATATGTACATACTCAAAGTGGAGATTCCATCACAGGATCAGAATGTGGAATTTACCCCTTTGATGCATTTCTTAGCATAAGGAGACATGAAGGAGAAGATAAATGTTCCCTATACAATAGGATGATAAATATCTGTATGCAATTACCTCCTAATTGTAAGCCTACAAGACCCATTTTTGTTGCATAGTTCATAAAAGTTTGGAAACCTGAATCAGTCTATTGGTCAAAATCATCAATATAGCATGCATGTGATCATGCAAATAAATTCATTAATTCCATGGAAAAGATAAGGTATGAGAACACTATCAATGTTGATTCCAATTGTTGTATTTCTGATGAGTATAGAGAAATTGATCAAACAATGCATCCAATAGAAGATGAGATATGTGCAAGTCAGAGTGACTCATATGATAGCTTGCATGATGAAGATGAAGGTACAAGATATCTCTCTTGCATAATAGATTGTGACAGGGAAAGCAATGTGTGTTATGAGGGATCTAGTGAATATTTAGATTGTGAAGAGGAACCTGTGGATTCTGATCTAAAGCATGGTGACTCTTGCAATTCTTGTGGTGATAAAGAGGAAGAAGCAATGGACGATGTGTGTCCATTTGATAGTGAAAAAATAATACCTCCAACTATAGTTCAAAGCTACAAAGACACATTTGATGAAGAAGAGGTTTGTACATATGAGAGTGATTTCCAAACTTTTTGCAAACCCATTGTATGATGAAGACTTAAATGAAGATCAGATGATTTTTTGCCAAGGTGTGTCCATGAATGAGTTGCAGGTATTTTCAAATTCACTTTATGGTAAAGAGGAGATCATTTCAGATAAGAAAAATGATGGAATAAATGACTGCACTGGTAATGTTTCTGATTTTTCATTCTCTGATGATCTTGGGCCTCTTTTTGATGATGAAAAAGTGAAGAATATAACTATAGTGATTAAATGTTGAGACTTGTTCACTCAATAGTGAGAAAATTTCAGATTTGCTAACTCCTGAATATCAGAGATGTGTACACAAGGATGATTTTGAAGTTTTGTGTCTAGTTTGCATTTGTTTTGACAGTGAAAGTTCTTTCTACGACTCCCAGTGCATTTTTCGAATTGATGGTGAAACCTTTGAAGTTGATCAAAAGTCTGTGTCCATTCAAGATGAGGTATGTGATTTTGAAATTTATAACTCATGTGGAGAAGACATGTGTTTGCATACCAAGGATGATAGAAGTCCAACATTGATTGGTTCGTATATGCTTGATATTGGATATGTGAGTTATAATAAAATATTATCTCCAAATGACAATTTGGAAGAGGTACAAAAGATTTCAGATTTGTTGGTTTCAGAAAGTGTTGATATAACAAAACTTTTTATTTCTCAAGAAACGCAATTTGATGATGAATTTTCAATACAGCTAAGAGAGTGTTTCATAGTACACAATAGTGAGAAAGATAATGAGGAATTTTTCATTTGAATATGCATATATTTTGTATGTTGGAGATAACAGAGATTTTCCCCATGATGATGGAGAACTTGAACTATAAAATGGTAAAGGGAATTTGGGCCAAGATGAGCATGATGATTCTCTAATGACTTTCAATAACAGCGACAGGGAAGATTGCATGAATGTCTTCAAGAGGAATCTGATGAACTCAAGAAAAATCCAGGTATTTGACAGGGAAAGTATGGTTTGAGTTTTAGATCGTAACAGCTCAAAACAGATGAAGTTGAAACATGGAGCATTAAGGGTTGCTAGTGCATGGAAAACTCTTGCTTATCCTCCATAAAATTATTTTCCATGCACAATAGTTTAGGGATTTGTTCATCTCCATTTTTCATTCATTTCCATTGCCATTCATTCCATTTTTGCACATTGTTCATCATTTTGTGTCTGGTTTGCTCACTCAAAGATCTGGATCCTTGCTATGATCTCACAATCATCCATCCCCAGATAGAGCCACTGTTAGAACTGTAAAATTTTGAATAATTTCACAAGTTTTCATACCCCTGAGTTTCCAAAATAATCATCACCATATGCACAGGGCCTCTCGTCATAACATTTTGCTTGCATTTTTCCCATATAGCCTCATAAATTTCATCAAGTCTTGAATAATTCACATCATGGTCTATATCGGCATGAAGAAATTAGGGTCTCCTCAATCCATATTGTGCTTTTTGTTGATATATGTATGTGTTTCCTATCGGCAAGACGTTTTTGGTGTCACAGTGATCGAAGTTTATCTACAAGCACCTATCGGAAAGATATTTTCATTGTTTTAGCGACTAAGGAATTCCTATCAGCAAGAGAAATAAGCATTGATGAAATTTCACAATGAACTCGATGTGTCTTACCGATTATCTCATGGGGACTCACTTTGGCCAGACTAAATGATATTGAAATAAGGTCATAGCAAAATGTATATGTCTCACCGACTTAACACAAAGGGTTTCTATCAAAGGGAGCTCATTGGTGAGAGTTTTTTCTTCAATGTAATATCTTGGCAAAGTCTTCTTGTCTTTCCAACTAGTGACTGAAGGAATATCTCAGTAAGACTCATGCGCTTCGGAATAAAGTCTCAACAAAGACCTTGGGTCTCGCCGATAAAGCACAAAAGGAATCTGTCTATATGAGAATTGAGTTGTCTCGACAAAAGTGAATGAAAGAAAAAGATACATCTTGGTGAGAATATGCTTTTGTCTTAGTGACACATAGATGGATGAAGTCTTTCAGTAAGATATAATGTGATCTACATGAGGTCTCCCCGATGTCGGAATGTCATAGGGACATACATGAGATAAAAGGATACATTGGCGAGAGAACCCTTATGTCACGGTGACCAGAATGTATCATGAGGGCTCTCGGTGAAACATGAGGTGATCTATATAGCGTCTCCCCGAATTTGATAGGTCACAATGAAACACAAAGAACCAAAGGATGATTGTTGATGCAACATTGAGATCGGTATGACTACCAGAATGTCACGGCGAATGTATGTTGATGATTGAAAAAAATTCAAATACTATGGCTAACATGTGAATGCTAAATACTATTGCTAGCTGACATGTGATTGCAAACCAATGTGTCTCTTCAGATACAGACATATAAATATTCATTCTCAATTGTAAATGAAGACATCAAATCAGATTTTAGGAGATATAGTAGGTAGATTAGGAATGGATACAATAGAATAAAATTATCAGATCAGAGACTATGATGCATGTTTTCAAATGGCAATTTCAATGAAAATCAATTGATGTGGCAAGTTATTTCTAGTGTCAATTTCCTGTTGAGTTTATTTGAAATTTATTGCTAAGCTGTCTCCAAGATTGATGATTTCTAGTTGTTTAAATTGATGTAACAAGTTTATATTAGTTTATGGTACGGCTGTTTGTATCTATGTGGTTAATTAACTAGTTCTCTCAAGAAGAGATTAAATCCTTTTGGTTGATCACAGTAATTAGGGAGATTCATCTGAATTATTAAAGTAGAGCTTAGTAGTCACAATCTTCCATGTTTATACAAGTTATAAACAAAATATATGCCAACAATTTGAGTTTGTGCCAGAATAAGTTGCCCACTTCTATTTCATTTGACTTTGCATACCCAATAAGGCAGCAGCTGGTCTACGCAATTTCATCATTTTAAGTTCATTCATTTTTTGTACATTTGTTAACTAAACATATTAGGTTTTAGTTTTTGAATTTGTATACAATTTATGCAAATTTGATTTCATTTGTTCACTTCCATCTGCCATTGTGGACAAATCACTACAAGAAAGATAATCATAAGTCAAGTCTGCTCAAATTCAAATAGGTACACCCACCTAGGTTTAGTAGCACCTTAAGAGTACAAGGTTTAATTCGTTTGACCTTTTCTGTTACCCTAAAATGTATCAAGAGATTGGCAACATCTTGAGGCATTCTACCTATTTTTGAGAGCTAACACACTCAACATGGGTCTCAAACCTAGTTCTTGTGAGGAAGAAAAATGGAGAAATCAGGTTATGTGTGGATTTTAAAAATCTAAATATGGCATCCCTTAATGATAATTACCCTTTACCTAATATGGAAGCTATAATACATAAGGTGACAGGGTGTGAGCTGTTATCTATGATGGATGGGTTTTCAAGTTATAACCAAGTCAAAGTTAAAGAATCTGAATAGTATAAGACAACTTTTACAACCCCTTGGGAGACATATGTTTATGTGAGAATGTCATTTGGTCTCACAAACGTAGGAGCAACCTTCCAAAGAGCTATGGATGTAGCATTTGCAGACTTGATTAATGCTATAATGGTGGTGTATCAAGATGAATTTACTGCTTATTCAAAAAAGGTTGAAGATCATGTAGAACATCTAGAAAAAATATTTATTAAAACCTATGGTATTAGCCTGAACCCTAAAAAGTGCCATTTTGCAGTCACAAAAGGAAAAATTTGAGGACATATTGTATCAAAGGATGGAATTAGAATAGATCCTGAGAGGGTTGAGGCCATAGATAAAATTCCTATCCCTAAGACTATCAAGGCCATCCAGTCATTTTTTGGGTAGATCAATTTTGTTAGGAGATTTGTTTCTAATTTTTTTGAAATCATTAAGCCCATATCAAAATTGTTAAAGAAAGGACAAAAAATAGGTTGGACTACAGAAGCATTAGATGCTTTTATATCAATCAAAAGACCATCAAGGAAGCCCTTGCCCTTAAGTCTTCAGATTTTTCAAAACCCTTTCAAATATTTTCATTTGCTTCATTGCATACTATAGTTGTTGTAATGTTACAGAAAAATGAGGAAGGTTAGGAACAACCTATGTCTTTTTTCAGCATGTCATTGTAGGGGTCATAATTGAAGTATGACATAATGGAAAAACAAGAATTTACATTGGTAAAAGTTATAAAGGATTTTAGTCTATATCTTGTTGGAGCTAAGGTGATTGC
>VDFB02053378.1:0-33101 GCA_007258455.2 Sequoia sempervirens | reverse complement strand
CAAATGCAATTGTAACAGTTCAATCTAGGATGTGATCCATAAACTTTCTTCTATCTCTTTTTTTTCTTAGTGGATAGTGAGTCCACTTGGACAATGAGTCCACCTACAGTGAGCACTTCTGTAAATATACTATAACTAGTTATAATATATTATGAGCAGGGATTTTTTTAGTGGAAAATCTTCACCAATTTTTGAATATTAGATATCAACCAAGTCAAAATTGGTGAAAAAATTAAACCCAATAGGGTGGCCAAATTGCTTGGATTTTATGAATTATCGATCCAATGCATGTCCATTCACCATCAATTTATTTTATTAGGAATATTTAAGTAATAAATTCACCATAGAAAACTATGCATTTCAAATGGACCGATTAATATTTTTTCCTGGAATCTCAAAAGTATGTAATAAATCACCTACATATTTTCCAATACTAATTAAAAAAAAATTTGTATCATGACCCATTTTGCCAATTAAAATTTACAAATAGTTGCTTATGAGGACCCATTTCACCAATTAAAATTTAAAAATAGTTGCTTATGAGGACCCATTTCGCCAATAACATTAAAAAATAATTACATTTCAATAGACATTTCTCCGATTGTTGTGACACCTCCATGCTAATCGTACGGCCATAATGGCCTTGAAAATTATAATGTATGTGTTCCGTTGAGGTTTGATTCACTCAACACTTAAATGTATCGTTGTATAATCATGTGGGATTCACAAAAATTTTAATATACCATTTAAAAATCCCATAGAAATCGCCAAATATGGATTGATCTAAATGCAATTGAAATTGTCATTTATTCTTACACATTTTGTTCAGTTATGAACTTGTGAGCTCTTGATTCAGAAGTTGGACTTGGAACCTTGAAGTTGATCGTAGGCAAGTTACAAACTTACAACACAAGAATTCTTACATTAACAAATAACAAGTCAATGAAAACCTAAACTTAAAGGTGAGTGATCCTTTCTTCATAGTGTTATAAGATTTATTTATCTCTTTTCCATTTTTTCTTCAATCTTAATGATGATATTGAGTAGGGAATGGGATCTATTTTCTATGTCCTTAAACAAAAAAACATTTTTTTCCAGCTTTTATTCGAATTGAGAGATCAAGATGTTGAGCAACAATTACAACAAGGGTAAGACTCCTCAGGGTGGTGAAGGGAATAGGATGCCATCAAAATGCCCAAAATGTAGAGTTACCATACAGTCTTACTTTGGAATTGGAAATGCTTCTGATCGATCAAAACAAGATGGAGTTACATCATCAACTCTCCCACCAAATATTAATGAAGAGGGCATTCACAATACCTCACTACCACCGGAAGGTGGGATTGATATTGAGTTAAATGAGACAAATGAAGATGGAAATACCACAGAAGATGTTCCAAGGGATGCCCTGGTTATCTAGAATGAGATAATTGACTTGGATGAAAATTTTGGGGCCATAGATGGTGTTGGTAGCAAGAAAAGAAAAGGAAAATAAAAAATGAGGCACGAGTGGGAAATGATAAGGAATTTTTAGCTTGATTGGGTGTCAAAGTACCCATTCATTGAAGCAATGGAGAAATTAAAAAAAATGAACCTCCAACAGAATGCAAGTGTATGATTTGTAGTTGGAAATTTAAAAGAGATAAGAAGTTGCAGCTAAAGCTTAACACTATAGAAAAGCATATTGGTAAATTTTATGAAAAAAATCATAGACAAAAAGGAACAATCAATAGTATGATGGAAATCAAAGGAAGAATGTAGAATCTTGTTGCATGCAGAGGTACAATTGAGGCTCAATTTGGAAAATTAATGGAAGGAGCACAAATAGCAAAAACTATTCAAATGAGTTTTGTTTTTCATATTTTGTCCAGAGGGCATCCTATGAAAAACTACCCAAAATATTTTAATTTATTATCTTTTTTGGGTGTTCCTCACTTTCCTAGCATACATTGGTTAGTAAATGCTGGATGGGAATGGGCAAGCTTCCTTGTTATAATGGAAAAGCAAGATTTAAAGGAGAAACTAAAAGATTCAAACTTCATTGCATTATCTTTAGATGAAGTTACTACAGTAGATAATAATTATTGGGTCTTTATGCATGTGTATACTATAAAATAACATGTATTCCAAGCTCATCTTCTCTATATTCATAAAATGAAGGACAATTCAACATCATAAAATCTATTTGAACTAGTCAAGAAATCTTTGAATAAAATTGTAGGTATGGATGACTTGACAATTTCCAAAAAGTTGGTTTGTGTAGGAGCTGATGGAGCTACAGTAATGCAAGGTCACAAGTCCGGTGTTTGCACAAAGTTACAAACTACTTGTACACCATACATGCTTGGCATTCATTGCATGGCCCACATGATGAATTTAGCATTTAGAATTGTAAGCAAGCATCCTACAGTATCAAATTTTGAAAATCTAGTCTATGAGCTCTATGCATACTTCTGCCAAAGTCCCAAATGTTTCACAAAATTTCAAAATTTTACTGAGGGAATAACAGTAGGAAATAAAATTCTCAAGGATGTTGATACCAGATGGATCTCCTTGTATGGACCAACAAAACTATTTCTTTCAGAATATCAATCCTTGATTGGAGTAATGTACAAGCATCACAACACAATAGACAAAGCTCTTGACCTCTTACATAGGTTAAGCGATATAGAGAATCTTGAATTTATCTAGTCTTCTCCCCATATTGGATGAAATGAACAATCTTGTGAAGAAATTATCCAAGAGGATCTAGAAGAACTAAAAATTTTACAGTCTCAAAATCCAATGAAACCAACATCATTGGATAGATCTCACTGACACGATCTTGACGCATCTTGAATCGCATCAAAAGGAAGCTAGATGCAAAAGTTATGCTCAGTCAAAGTTCGACAGGACTAGGGACAAAAATTGATCATCTCCAAATCAAATGGAAACATCACCAAGTGAAGAGCTTGTCAAGATGATTTTGACGCTACTTGAATCATGTCAAATAGAGTCCGTATGAGCGAGATATGGGCAGTCAATTTTTTTGAAAAGATGGGTGGACCAGGTATAGTTGCTGACATCAGCATGACACATGGCAGTATAAAAGACATGTGGCAGTTTATTGTGGCGCCACGTGGTAGTATATATGTTGACATGGTCCAATCTAAGATTGAGACGTGGCAATAGGTAGCTGACTAGGTGATGACATGGACCTATTGTGATCTAACACGTGGCATTGGCTGGAAAATCAAGTAGTACCATGTGGACCAATGAAATGGTGCCACATGACACCCTTATGACATTCTCTAATTGTGGATATGTCAATTTTTTGATGTAAAATTGGTCAATTGGAGGGGTCAAACTCATTACCTCTCCATTGCTACTTTTCCTCTCATTCACTAGACCAAGCAGTTGCCTTGCTATATATACATGGTGATGTCTATTATAAGCTTTAATAAATGGAAAAGACTGGGAAATGTGGGCGATGGGTTATGAACCCACCACCCTCCACCACTCATTTAAAAAAATTGTCAATGCGCTATACGCATGTGTTTGAAACTATTTTAGCACTAACTAAGTTTTGTTCAATGGATACTGGTGTAGGCCAAGAAAGAAGGGTGGTGGGTTGAACCCGTGACCCTTTGTGAGCTAAAAAAACACATTACCAATGTGCCACAAAGGAGGAATTTAAAATGGATGTTTAGCTTAATAACTTTGTTAGATGAAAATAATGCAAGTCCCTCATAAAAAGGGAAAAAAACTCTTATTAAAGGAGGAGCTCAAAGGTGATGAATAATGTTGCCAATTTGGCATGAAGACTCGGATTTTTGAGTAAGGAGAATACAAGAGAGTCTTTAGGTGTTGAGAGAGACTATGAGAGAAATTGTAATGTAGGTTTGAAGCTTGGATGATGTAAAAAGGAAATTAAATCTTAGTGTCATTAATAAAGCAGTCTTACATTGAGAAGTAGACCTAGAGACATAGCCCAAACATATGGGTGAACTTCGTTGACAAATTCCTTATCGTATCTCTATTCTCTCTTGTTCTTTTCATCTTTAATTCCTTCTTTAAGTTTTAATGATGACATTTAAGTAATTATTTAATGTTATTAGGTTGTGTAAAGGATTTAAGTGAAGTCAAATCAAGTTTGGTATCAGAGCAGTTAATAGGAAAAATTACAAGTGGTGGATGTTAACCAGGTTGAAATTAAAGTGAGGAGAAGGTGCACTTGAAGAGATTAATCCAGAGATCAGATTGAGGAAATTTACTTGAAGAAAAACCATGGCGCAATTGGAAGAAGGAAAATCTCCATCCTAAAATCTTTAAGAATGAAGAACAATTTTGCAAAATCTTCCTAGACATGAAGATGATGTTGGAAGAGTTGTACAAGAACAAAAAGAAGAAGGAGAAAGGTGAATCCTCTTCAAAAGATGAAAAAGGTAAAGGAGTAGGAGGTGGTGGTGACCCTCTTGAACCTCCATCTCCATCTACTCCATCTTCTTCATCTTCTTCATCTTCTTCATCTTCAAAGAAGAAACAACTTATGCAACCTAAATCTAATTCACCTTTGTTAAAGCTTGGTGTTTAATTTGAATTGCCAACTTATGATGGAGAATTGGATGTAGAGAAACTTGATAATTGGATAAAGCATATTGAAGTTTATTTCAGGATTTAGAAGTTTACTAATGATACTTCAAAGATCCAATTAGCCACTCTTCACTTGGGAGAAACAACCTTAATTTGGTGGGAGAGCAAAACTCAAGAAGATCTTAGTCGATATGGTAAAAATATTTCTTCTTGGTTTGAGTTTATAGCTGCACTTAAGAAATATTTATCCATTAGGTCACATGCAACAAGTAGCAATGAATTGATAGTCATTAAGGAAATAAAAAGGATAAAGTGTACATGAATATACACTTTAATTTAGGAAAAGAGCTTTAATTTTGGGAATTCCATTATATACACAAGAAATTTTTTGAAGTATATAGGTAGTTTATGTAAAAAATTGAGGCCTACAATACTTATGTTCATTCCAACTAACCTAGATAAAGTTAGTGTGCAAGCCATTCTTCTTGAAATAGGCACGAAAAAGTAGCCATGATAGTTTCTTAATGGAATCCATTGAGAAAAAAGGAAGCAAGAAAGGGAAGGAGAAAATGCAATGAAAAATTTTCATGAAGAAAGAGGAGGAAAAACCTTATTGCTCACACTGCAACAGAATGGGCACAAAGATGAAAAATGTTGGAAATTACTTCCTAATTAGAAAACAAAGTGGTTCAAGGATCGAAAGGGTAAGCAAAAGACCGCAGCTATCATGTAGGACCTCAAATCAGATTCTAATGATGAAACCAAGATAACAGTTGTGGGTATAAAAGGTATTAATCTTGTTGCCAGTACTAGTTCCCTTGCTTCTTCTTTAAAGTGTAATGAGGTACCTATTGAAAGTAAAAGGAACAAATTGTTTCATATAAGGACTATTGCAAAGAAAAAGTAAAATTGATACACTCATAGACAGTGGATCACAAGTGAACTTAATCTCTGAACAAGTTGTTAAGCAATTTGGATTGAAAACAACACCTCATCCAAAACCATATCCATTGGGTTGGGTGCATGATAATGCTTAGTTACATGTGTTGAGACAATGTAAACTCCGATTTGCAATCACATCCAAGTTTTTAGATGAGGTAGAGTTATATGTAATTCCACTTGACATTTGTGGGATTGTTTTAGGAAGTCCTTGTATGAAAAAAGGCCATTTTCTATAGGGAACATAACATGTATCATAGCTAGTGATATTAAGCATGAAGTTGAATTAATTTATAATCATGATAAGGTGTCACATATATCACAGTTTGAGGATCAATTGCAAGCAAGTTTAAGCCTTCATCCAAAGGTGTTAAAAGAGGGTTTGAATGAATCATTTTGTAATGATGTTCCTATTCAGAAGATCCAACATGTTGATACTTTTTCTTTTGCATCAATTTATTCAGTATTATTGCTTGTTATTCTACTAGTTAGTTCTATGTGGCTGGTGGATGCGACAAAAACATTGATGAGTATACAATTGATTGTATCGGCAATGCTATCTCATTTTTTATCTTGTTTGTAATGGGTCAGATGATCAGAATTCCAACAGGGTAGACAAATGATACTGGGCAAGTGAGGCAACAATTCCCTCACTTAAATTCTACATTAAAATAAACTTTTGGTGGTCCAAAAGCTTCTCAATTGAGAGGAATGATCTAGGAGGATCTAGAAGACCTAAAAATTTCATAGTCTTAGAATTTGATGAAACCAACATTATTGGATAGAGCTCGCTGACACAATCTTTATGTAGCTTGAATCACATCAAAAGGAGGCCAGATACAAAAGTTATGCTCAATCAAAGTTCAGAAAGACTAGGGTTTTCATATGTAGACTCAAGGAAAAAAATTGATCATCTCCAAATTATATGGAAACAACGCCAAGTCAAAGAGCTCATCGAGATGATTTCGACACCACTTGAATTGCATCAAATGGAGTTTGTATGAGTGAGATATGGGCAGTCAAAGTTTCCAAAAAGATGGGTGGACTAGGTACAAGTGTTGATGTTAGCATGACACATGGTGATACAAATGACACATGGTAGTACAAATGTTGACATGATCCAAGTTGAGACTGACATGTGGCAATAGGCAATTGACTAGGCGATGAGATGGAACTATTGTGCTCTGACTGACGAATCAAGTAGTGCCACATGAACCAATGAAATGGTACCACATGAAACCCTTGTGGCATTCTCCAATCATGGATCTGTTAGTTTGTTGATGCAAAATTGGTTGTTTAGGGGGGTCGAACTCATGACCTCTCCCTTGCTACTTTTCCTCTCATTCACTATACCAAGCAGCTACCTTGCTATATATATGGGGTGATGTCTATTTTAAGCTTTAATAAATGGTGAAGACTGGGAAATGTGGGCAACGGGTTTTGAACTTGTCACCCTCCACCACTCATTTTTAAAAAATTCCAATGCACTATGCGTATGTGTTTGAAACTATTTGAGCGCTAAATTTTGTTCAGTAGATAATGGTGTAGGCCGAGAAAGAAGGGTGGCAAGTTGAACCCATGACCCTTCATGGAATTAAAACATGCATTACTAATGCACCACAAAGGAGGTGTTTAAAATGGATGGTTAGCTTAACAATTTTTTTAGATGAAAGTAATGCAATTCTCTCATATAAAGGAAAAAAAATCTTATTGAAGGAGAAGCTCGAAGGTGATGAATAATGTTGCATAAAATTGGCATGAAGACTCAGATTTTTGAATGAGGAGAATACAAGAGAGTCTTTAGGTGTTGAGAGGGACTGTGAGAGAAATTGTAATGCAATTATCAAGCTTGGATGATGTAAAAATTAAATTAAAGCTTGGCATCATTAATAAAGTCATCCTACATCAAGAAGCAGACTGGGAGATGTAGCCCAAACATATGGGTCATGAACTTTGTTAACAAATTTCTTATCATGTCTCTATTCTCTCTTGTTCTTTTCAACTTTAATTCCTTCTATGAGTTTTAATTATGAAATTTAAGTAATTAGTTAATGTTATTAGGTTGTATAAAGGATTTAAGTGATAATTCTATAATTTCAATAGTTAAATAAACATAACCATACAATTTTGTTGATCAAGAATTTATATATTTGAATTAAGTGCAATTTAAGTTGTTAAGCCTTTAATTTTAGATCAAGAAAGCCCAAGATAGAACTATGTATATCAATGAATATACCAAACTACGTAGAATGACATGCATGGCCCTCGATCATCTATATCTAGATCTAACTTCTAAAAGCCCAAATTTTTTATGCTGGCAGAAAATTACAAATTTGAATCATCCTGAATTTTTTTTAGTTTAATGCAAGTGGGCACTTATTTTTCTGTGTACGTGGATTTGAGATATCAATGTACCATTGTACGACATTCATGCACTCTATCAGAGAAGTACCTATTACAAAGGAAAATTTTAACGACATTGTTAAATCTGTTAGTGATAATTTGAAGGAAATTGCAAAAAAAAATTCCTAAGAGATTTATAATAGATTCCCTCGAGAATAAATTCTTGAAGCCATGGCTATTGTGTATCCTCAATTTTGGATTCAAGGCAACTGCGATAGCCCAAGCTATTTTCATGATAAAGTAAATATCTTGGTTGAACACTTTTCAAAAAAGTGTTAAATACAATGAGCAAACAATAAAAGGAATTATAAATGGAGATAAGCTTAGAAAACAATGTAAGAGTTTTGCAAGAAGTATGATGAACTATTTTGATTCCATAGAGAAGCCTTTTGAACGGAGATCAATAACAAAGGCTTGGAAAACCTTAGGTCAGAGTGAAATATTATGTAGTTCGATATCAAAATATTTCAAACTTGTTGATTTATGTCAAATAATGATATTGGGGTCAGTGGAAGATGAGAGAGTTTTTTAGTTCATTAGCATTTTTGAAATCAAAGATAAGAAACAAACTAGACAATAATTTGGAAAATTGCTTGAGGGTGAAAGGAACTGTGTATAATGTCAAAAAATTTCCTTTTGAAAGGGTACTCACAATCTGGAGGTCCATATGTGAAAGAAGAGGGTTGTACAATACTTCGAATGTTGGTAGTGGTGGCACTTGCAGTGGTACAAATGATAGTGGCACAATGAATGTTGAATTTGAGACACAGGGCAAAGAAAATGAAGACCATACTTGAAATCAAGATGACTCTTTTACTTTATCTCAAGTTGAACATTAGTTATAGGACCTTGACTTGATTTGGGAAATGGAAGTGAATTAGCAATTTTTAGGTATTTATATTGCACTTCATGAATCATATTCCAAACTATAGCTGATGATATTTATATTGTATTACATGAAATTGTGAATCATTGCAATTCATGATATTTTATTTTATATTGGACTTCATGAATCATATTCCAAGCTATAGTTGATGATATTTTGTATTGTATTCCATAAAATTGTGATATTTTTTATTTTATATTATATTCCATGATATTGAATTTGATATGTGATTCTGCATCATTTTTCATAGTTTATGAATTATTTTGATCAGTGCATTATCTGTAACTGAGTCAAAAAATGAAATATACTCCTACAATAGACCAAATCATATTCATTGCTTCTTATAACTTCACCACCTTACAATGAGAAATCAAGCAAAGAACAACACTTATCACACTACTTATAAATTACTATTGCATTTCCATTCACACAATCTTTGATAAATCACTAAAAGGAATATTAATCCATTCCTTGAACAGAAGCTAATAGTTCAGCATCCATAACATAAACACATGATGTGATATGACAACTTATAAATAACCCTTGATTATTTTGAGTCAACAGATAGTGAATACAATACTAGAGAGAAAGATAGGTTGATATTCAAAATTAAAGAAATACACTTAAGTATTTAAGTCATCTTTTGTTATTCCATGACTTAATCATATCCTTAGAAGGCCTTTCATGAGCTAAGATCTTTTCTGAATTCTCTAAATTTTCATGATACTTGGTATCAAGTAAAGCCCTGGTCTCTCTACAAAAAATTTCCATCTTTTCTTCTACATCAACCATCCTATCTAAATAGGAATCAAGTTCATTTAAATCAAGATTGTCGTCTTTCCAAATTCGAGGGACGAGTGTGGAGATTAGAATATTGAAACTATCCTTCCATTTCTCTTGGATCTTCAAATCCCCATTATTTTATAATAGGTGGGGTATAACCCTTCTATCAACATTTATGAAAGAGTTCATTCTTTCTCGTGCAAATTCAATTATACTTTCCAAATACCCTTTATAATTATGTGCCATCTTGAAAATCTCAAAAGTAAGATAGATACCAGGTGGGGCATTAGATGTGTGTTTAGATCCTTTATACATACCTTAGAAAGATGAAAATCTAGGAATCCATTGTTTAAATATACATTTGAGCTGCTCTTGATCCCCACTTACTTTGGTAATGGAATTTCTCAAATTTAGATATGACACACAAGTATTTTCTAGCCTTCTTAAGATTTTAGAAAACTTGTGCTCTAGGACACATGTTGCAATGCAAACATTGTCCTTTTGTTGATTTTGTTGAGCATTCTTCAAATACTCTTCCAGCATTTGAATCTTTTCTTTAAGCTATACATTTTCAATCATCACATGAGTAGGGGAACTGTAGAAGAGGAGCCTACTTTATACACACTTTCAAGAAGAGATTTTTGTTTAGCTAATAATATTTGTTGATGGTTGTAAGCTTCCATGAGATCATTATCTTCCTTCACAACTATATTGAGTCTATCTTGAACCATTCAAACACTAGCTTCATTAAACTTGGCAACATCTACCACTAATGCAACAACTTAAGAGGCAGAGGTGTCAAAAACCTTATTTACAATCAAGCTTCATTTGATACCCTTACCCTTCGATGTCTTAGCGATCAGAGGCTTGTTTGCAGTTGGGGCAAGGGCCCAGATTGCAATGGCTTCCCAATGTTTGTCGAACCCTGATCCTGATAATGACATCTTTGCTTCCAATTTTTTGGAGAAAACTTCTCCTTCTTGTTTCCTAATAATATCAAAGACAATTATAGAAGCAATGTCCCATTCAAGGAGTAGTAGAAATTCACCATCTTCCACCATTCTTCTCCCTTCATCAATCATAAATTTTTTACTCAAAATTCATTTCTACCATTACCTTTCAAGCTACTTCATCATACTTTTCTCTAGGGACATCTGTTTGTGCCAATTGAAGTCTTTTAAGGTACTCCTCCCTCTTTTATCTCAAAACAAACTCTTTAAACTCTTGAGATTTAATAAAATCATCATCTGACATGAATTGTGTACATTCCAATTCCCTCACATCATTGAGGTTATCTCTCCCCATAGCCACATCCAACCCGAACCTTTGTTGAAGTAGGAAAATAATATTTGGTCTTGGGGGGATGGCATATATTGTTGAATTTAATCCATGGTGATATGAACATCTTCACTTTCATCTGGATTGATAGGATTGTCAACCAACAATGGTGGTTGCTCAACTTTCATCCTCTTATGTGGTTGCTCTCTTGAGGGAGAATTAGAATACATAGTGATTTTTTTATGGCCAGGGGAAGGAGAGGGAGTGACCTGTGGTGGGTATGATTGCACATTTTCTCTAATAATAGGCCCTTGGGGCCTTTTGATAGAAATGTCAGTTCTAGGATGCTTTGCTAGTTTCTCTTCCAAGATAGGGGCCTTATCTACAACTCTGTCAAAATTATTCAACACTACCTCAATTATGGCAATTGGGTCAACAATATTAGAAAATGATCTATGATAATCCTTATAATTCTTTATCCTTGTAGCCTTTGTCTTGTTGAATGCAAGTCATTTTTCCTTTCTATTTTTTACCTTAGATTCATCCTTGCAATTTCTTATTACATCTTCGTTTAAATCAACCCTATGGAAAAAATTAGACCTTTTGAGCCTTTTCTTGACCTCTTGTATGAAACCTTTAGGGTCAAAATCCATGAAAGTTAACTGAGATAACTTGTATTCCCCAAGCATTTCTTTTATCCTATCTAAGCCCTCTCTGGTAAAAGTAAAACTTGAAAAGGCAGTAACATAAGGGAAAAAAGACCCTTTCTTTTGTTTGCTTAAATGAAAGTGATCATTCTCATTCAATTGCCACATAATTTCCATGAATGCCAACTTGTGTGACACATATCTAGGTGCCACATGGGGGCCTTTAGGGCACCCATATATTCTAATAACAATTGAGTTATCATTGAGGTAAAAATATCCCTAGTTATGTTGTACTCCTAACTCTGACCTCCTCTTTTTGGGCCTAAGGAAATCCAAAATTTCCTTGTTGAATCTGACTCCAGGTATAATCTCACCCAACCTTTCCATGACTTGTCTTACAAAGCAATTATCAAAAAAATATAGTCGGACTCATTACAATGTCCAAAATATGGGTCCAACATTGCACTGAGATATCGTTTCCCTCTTTATCTTTCATGTTTAGTTGTAAAAATCTGCTGAAATGATCTTTCCCTTTGTACAAAAGAATATGGAAAAGGAGAGAATACCACATGAAATTCACCTTTGGCTCCTTACCACTTTTCCTTCTCTTAATGTGCACTAGCCAATTGTGAATAGTATCAGCTAAAAAGCTAGCATAGTCAAAGTCACTATTGACAAAAGGATGTTGTACATCAAAAGCCATATACATAAGAGGTGTCTCCATTTTTGAGCCTACATCCTGTCCCAACACTTGGAATAATGCCCAATATGTTCTTTTGAAATATTTTTCAAAAGACTTGACATCAAAAGGCTCATGTTTTATATTAGGGATTCTCAATGACTTTCCATAGAAGCTTTTATGTCTAAACCTAGGGAGCCATTTAACTTTGAAGCTATTTTTTCCTTTCTTGTATTTTCCTCTAAAAGAAGCAAGGTTTATAACCTTTTTTGTGGCCACATTGAGTCTAAAAACCTCACAAATAAACTCCCTAGTTATATCCATTATGACACTTCCATCAAATTCCCTAATTACTCCAATATTTTCATCATACCCAAAAGCAAGGTGCCTGGTGAGTTCCACATTTATAAAGACAATAGGAACAACCAACTTCCCAAATCATAGGTCCATGCATTGGAGACAAGGGAATGGTGGTTTCTTTTTCCATACTAGTGTAGGAAAAATTCTCACCTAGTGACTGTGTCATCTTGGTACTTTAGCTCAACATCTCTGCAATTTCTAGCTATGTCTACCATCCCCTCTACTACATTAAGGTCAAGGTTACATTGACGTTGAGGATTTTTTTAGGAACCCAAAAACTGGGCCAAAATATCATCCTCAAAGGGTCTTTTAGATGTAGAGCTAGAGGGTTGGGTGTTTGACCGACTCATAATTTCAGAATGATTTAAACTGACTTCTACAGTATTTTGTAAGAGAGTTTGTAGACATAATTATGAGCTTCAAGAATAACAATGGTGAATTTTTCCAAGAAGGGAATACATGTTTTTTAGTTCAACTCAAGTTGATGTGGAACAAGTGCACCTCTACAGTTTTTGCTACTATGCCAAACCAAACAAATGAACTAAAAAGTTATGAATGAAATTATGCGCCATCATTTGTCACATCCAACATTACTTCTTGTTTGTTTGAATGCAATTCATTCATCTACCCATTTATCAATTTTGAATGTGGGCCATCCATCTGGAAAGCCATGTACAAATCTAAAATTTCAATCATGAGTAAAGCCTTTATTTTTTGAAAAGGACGCAACCATCCCCTCTATCCAACAAAATTCTCCCACATACCATGTGAGAATATCGTCACACAGTGTCCTTCTGTAGTTCTGCAACTAAGAAAAGGACATTCCACTATGGGCCTGTGAACTTGCGGAATCCTTTATTTTCTGCCACGTAATGAACATAAAACAATAAAATTAAAAAAATGTAAAGGTTTTGATTTTGATTTGATATATGATATTAAAGGGGCACTTCCTAGAAAAAGGGGACGAGAGACTCTAGATATCAATACCCATAAGTCATAACTTAAAGACTAGTCAAAAAGTGAATGATTTCAACAACAAAGCATAAGAACACCAGGGTTTTAAGATAATAGGGTTTGAGAAATCCCTAGGTTGTAGACCTAACAATCCTAATTTAACTAGTTGAGGATTACCAAGAAATTTACACCAAGGTTATAGGATAATAGGGTTTTAGAAAGCTCTAGATTATAGACCTAACAACCCTAATTTAACCAGTTCAGGATTACCAAAAAAATTACACCAAGGTTTTAGGATAATAGGGTTTTATAAAGCCCTAGGTTGTAGACCTAACAAACCTACTTTAACCAGTTGAGGATTACCAAGAATGTTATATTTCAAACTGTAGTTGATATTTTATATTTTATTTGATATTTTTTATTGTATTCCTTGAAATTATGAATCAGATTGAATAAATTAACATATTATTAGTAATTTCATATTTTAATTGTGGTAAACATTTACTCAGTGATTCATCACTCAACTCAATGCATAATAACATATTAACAATAGTAGCATATACAACAATGAACATCAACAATCGCTTAATGTGTATCTAGAAGTTGAAACTAGAGTTTTTCTTCAAATGATAAAATAAATAATACAGATAATTGAAAATCAACACATTACTAAATTTGAGTTTTTTTATTGATTTTCAAATGAAGGAATACATAGAGGCAATGCAAAATCTTGCTCAAAGACAACTCTGCACAGAGCTAAGTTGGAACTTGGAAACTTATATTATCAATATCAAATCACTCTATCACCTTTTGTAGCAACTTCCACTATTCAAGTGGTGGAGTTATCATTTGTTCTAACTAATGTTGTTTGAATTGAAAATTTGTTAACAATTCACAATTGAAATTGGAACCTGAATTGAATGTTTTAGTCAAAATTGCATTCAAGGTTTTCAGTGGTTTGATGGAATCCAAATAGTTCACCTCATCTACGTTTTGAGGAAACTGGTCCAAATCAATCTTCCTTGCACCCTCTATCTTCTTTCTAAAATCATCATTTCAAATGAATTGCTCATTTGTGTCAAAAGCCTCTTGCAAACCAAGCTCTGTCATGTTCCTTACCTTTTCATCTAGCTTCTTCATCTTTTTTGCAGCCAGATGCACAAATTCTGATGTTTCATGCATTCTCAAACACTTTTGAATGATAGATGACATCATTGAGGTAACAAGTCAATTATTAATCCCTTTTGATTTCAATTCATTCTCACTGGCTTTATAGACTATTTGTTGAACTTGATTTGTAGATTTCTCTAATGCCCACCCATTTTTGTTGTCCATTAAATATTTATTGAGCTTCTAATAATGTAGTTTGATAACATCAATCAATTGAAAAAATTCACACAAATGATCAATCATCTACATTATTTCCTTCCAGATCTTTTGTTTCATATGCCTCATTGTTTCTCTACAAAATGTAGTTAACTTATTTTGACAAGAGTTTATTTCATTTTCCACTTCTTTCAGCTCTGTTGCCAACCTTTCACTTCTTTTTCTCTCTTTCTCCAATTTTTGTTCCCACTGTTGATTTTCTTTCCCCAGATTTAGTCTTAATTTTTCTGAAGTGGATCTTTCCTCATCATATTTCTTTTTTATCTCATCTAACCTTTGGTTTAGTTCATTCAATTCCACCCCTATTTTTTTATCCTCTTTACTTGTTGATGTAGAAACAGTTTTTATTCTTTTTTCTAATTCATTTGTCTTGTTATCTACTACCTTCCTCTTTGCTTTCTCATTTTCTAGGTTTTCGTGTAACTTTTCTATTTGAATTTTCAGCCTTTTTTTCTCTCTCTTGCTTTAGAAATGATGTCTACATCAGTTCTTTGTTCTTCTTTGATACATTAATTTTGTCAGTATTTTTTAATACAAAAAAATCCAATTGGAAACTGCTCACCTGAAATTCAAATCGATCCATCTAATTTGTTGGTTTATTTTGAACGAACAACAAACATGTACTCCATGATTTCTTTATTTGTTTCAAATGTGGGTAATACCATGGTTGTTGCAGGCTCAAAAGTCACAACAAAGGCACTCTCCATTTGTTGCTTCCTTTCTTTTTTATACTTCTAATTTCTTTTTAAACTCATCAGTATAATCAAAACCTAGGGATACAGGAATAATGGAATGCTTGAATGGAGAAGGATTATGAGTACTTGCAGTTGTTGTTGTAGACACACTAACTAGGGGAGTTCCTGGAAATAACTCCTTTGTGGTGGAAATGGTAGTTGGACTTGGACCTATCAAAATCCTTTCCCTCTTCAGTATGTCTTGATCACTTGGTGTTTGTGTGGTATCTTGTATTGTTGTCCTCTTGTCTATAATTTTTTGTTGTAGCACATGTTGACCACTACTAGTACTACTACCCATACCATCACCACCAGTGGAAATGACAATTGCACTAGGTTCTCTACCATGGGCATGTCCTAGTTGTGATTGTATCTAACCTCGAGGATTAGGATTTGAAGCTCTAATAAAGTGAATTGTTTCAACTGTACTTTTCTACCCTTGGTCTACATTATCAGCTCCAAGGCCAGATTTATCAACTGGTTTTCTAGGCTCTACATTTGTTACCATCCAAGGGCCTTGTAATTGCGACCTCAAAGGACCACCTTCATAACCCATTTTTTTGGCTATGGCTTATCCCGAAGTATATTATTCTTTTGTGGCCTCACTTAAACTAGCTTTGACATTACTTTGTTCTTCCCTATCATCATTAGATTCATCATCAGTTTCTTGATCTTCACATTCATTGGGATGCTCTGTATTCCACAATTTTCTAAACTTACAATCTTCTTCATGTATAGGAGTGAATTTGCACCCATTGTGCAAATTCCCCTTTTGCATACCTCACCTTAGAAAATCAAACCTGAAGGCGAAATTCCACATCACCCACCTGCCTTCCACCCACTTGGCATTTTTCCTATGTTTCAATGAGAGAATATTTGTTGAGGGAACGGGCATGGCACACAGACCTCTACAAGACACACACTCATCCTTGATGGATTCTCGCATTTAAAGTTGGTAGAGATGTTAAACTCCTCATTGGGGATGAATTTTAATGTACCTTTGTCAACCAACCGACCCATAAATGGATTATTCCTTCTCATCCCACCTTCAAAAGTATCCACTTCACACATCACTTCACTTCTTGACATTCTCAAGCATTTTTCACTTCATCTTTTCACACTTACATCTACACCAGTCCATTTCAGCATGCAATAGCTAGAAACTCCATCAACTTCACTTTTGCATGTGTCGCTCTACCACAGAAGTTGCGAGCTTGGATTCTTGCAATACCTCCCTTCATCTCTATTGTGGTTGTGGTGACTTTGCAAGGTTCGTTGCTTACATTCTCCCTTCATTGGCCTTGAGATCCTTTGGTTGGAGGTGGTATCGCTTCACATTTCTCCTTTGTGATTTGATAGAGTAACTTTATCTTTTGTAGTGTTCAGTGTACTTCTTTCAATCCCCTTTATCATATTTTCTACTCCATTACTTTCTAGCTATTCGTGGAGGTGGAAACACCAAAGCGGGGGTCT
This sequence comes from Sequoia sempervirens, assembly GCA_007258455.2. Taxonomy (NCBI): domain Eukaryota; kingdom Viridiplantae; phylum Streptophyta; class Pinopsida; order Cupressales; family Cupressaceae; genus Sequoia; species Sequoia sempervirens. Next base: position 16,007 of record VDFB02053378.1, on the reverse strand, counting down.
AACCGAGGTAGGCCCCTATAAAACCCCAACACTTTTCCCCTTCTTGTTTGTGTGTAGGTGAATGTGTGCATGGAGCTCGTTGGTGAACTGGCATTTTAGTGAGATAATATTCATCACCTTAGCTTTCATTTACTCGCTTTACCATCTCCGCATTTACTTTTCATACCTTATCATTTTGTTCTTTTCATTAAAATCAACTAGCTAGGTTGTTAGTAGTTTTTTGGTAGTTTTCTTATTGTACTTTATGTTTTATGGCCATACAGACGCCAATGCACTAGAGAGACGCCAACGCAATTGATGCAGGAGCATCCAGTGGTGTAAGGGCAATCTTGCATCACCCAAAAATAGTGAAATTTCAAGTTTCTCAGTTTTTAGATTTTTTTACATTTTTGGATACCCTTTTCATCATAATGAAATTCCCAACTTACAGTTTTTATTTTCTATTCCCGGGTGGAAAGATATTGCAATTTTAGTTTCCCAAATTTGCACCTGAAAATCTTCTAAGTTAGATTTGAGGCACTTAGAGTTCCCGGATCAGCCCCAAAACTTGCCAAAATTGGTGTAGCAAATTTTAAGCACATTCTTGACTTTGAGACCTTTCCAACGGTTCAAACGGTTCACGAATCGGAGTCCCGGATCAAAAGTTATGGCCCCGGGAAGTTGGCACACTTTCTCGAAGATACAATTGTAAATGTTCTTTTGAAATTTGAACTTCAAGTTGTAATTTTTGGCGCCAAACCGCCTAAACTGAAATTTGAATGTTGTTTTGGCTCCAAACTAAAGAGGAGCTCTATTTATAGGTAGGTTTCTAATTTTTGGGTAACTTTTTGGGGACAAGCTCACATATTGTGAAAGGGTGATTCTATAGCTTTCTGTAACTTGCATGTGTTGTAGAACTTGGGGATTTGAGATCCTCTGCATGTAAGAAGCTCCATTTTCTGAATAATAAAATTATTCTCTTATTTGTGGGTTATTTTCTAAGTCTCGGGTTGTGCCCTCACCGGGCGGTATCGCATAAGGTTTCTTTGAGGTGTGGGTTTATCAACGATCGGGAGGCGCTCACACTAAGACCATGGCTGGTGGGTCAAGGTCAAGAAAGATGCCTCCAAGAGTGATTCCTAGTAGGCATGGTGGTGTCAGAGGTGGTCGAGGTGGTAGAAAAGCTGGTGGAAGAGATGCACTAGTAGCCCTTCAGAGACAGATTGATGTGTTACAAGAGCAGTTGAGAAGAGGGTTAAACCCGAGGAGGAAAGTGAGGATGAAGGTAGAAAGGTTCAAAATGTAGAAGAGGAAGAAGAAGCACTGATCAAGACCAAATGCAAATGCATTAAGGGCTGCTCTAAAAGATCAAAGAAAAGACCTGAGCAAAAGTCCCCAGTTATTCTGGAAGTCTAAACCCGGTAGAGTTGATCGACTGGATCAATGAGCTAGAAGAATATTTTGAGTATGAGGAAATAGAGGATCCAAATTGGGTTAAGTTTGCAAAATGAAGTTGAAGGCTCACATATTTGGTGAAAGAGATCCAAATGAGAAATCAAAGAGGAAAAGGAAACATCACCGATGGGACTGTATGTAGTAGAGAAATTGGGGGCATACTTCATACCAAAGGACTACGAGTTAGATCTAGCTAGCAAAATTGCAAGAGTTGTTAAAGGAATAACTGAGAATACTGAATAATTTCACAAGATAATCATAAGAATCCGCCACGTAGGCCAATATGAGAAGGTAGCCCGGCACCTTAATGTCACGTAATCGAGTATCCAAGAGGAGTTGTCCGAATAAAAGGACTACCATTGAGGATGTGGTATTGCTTGTTCAAGGTGGAAGAGAAGTCGAACAAAGATTTGATGGAAAGCAAAAGGACAAGGAGGTCAAAGTGGAAGGTCAAGACCTTAGGAAGTCAAATACGATGAAAGAAAAGTGAAGATGGGTACCAGTCAAGCCAAAGGAATGATAACTTCACCAATTGCGATCAAAAATAGTGGTGATCAAAATATCGGATACTGGTGGCGGCTGACCGAAGAGTGGTCACAATCGTGCTTCTGTGGTGAAGAAGGGCGTTGAGCCTGGTGAATGTCCACAACACCAAGGAAGGGGGTAGACAAAAGGCCAAAAGGTCATGGAAGGGTTGTACATGCAGATGAGGAGGCTCAATCTAAACATTTAGATGATGTTGAAAGGGGAGAAGCCCTAATGATTAGAAGAGCCCAGATCAGGAAAGGGAACTAGGAACAGAGAATCAGCCACAAGGTAAGTGTGAAGGAAATGTTAGATGTCATTATTGATGGTGGGAGTATCGAATCTAGTGTCAAGAGATGGTCACAAAGTTAGTTTAAGAGGAAAGGCACCGGCATCCGACGATTGCTCACAGGAAAGACCAGTAAAGTTTGGTCAATGAGTAGTGCCTAGTAAAGTTCAAGACTGGAGCTACCATGTTATGTTGGGGAGGCTATGGCGCTCGATAAGCGAGCCATATTACGATGGCTGCAAACACTTATTCTTACAATGATGTCTGTCAAGTTGCAACCCCGAAGGAGACCAAAGAAAAGGTATGCAGTAGTGCTAGAATTTGTTATGTAGATGGAAGAAATTTTTTAGAAGGTATGAAGCATGAGCGTGTGTGTTATGCATTGATTCCTAGAGTGAGTAAAGAGGATAGTGAGAAGGTTCCAGAAGAATTTTCTGGGATGTTGGATGAGTTTCAGGATATTGTTTCTGATAATGTACCTAAGGGTTTACCACCAATAAGGAAGATCACTCATCAGATTGACTTGATTCATGGAGCTAGTTTGCCAAATAAGGTAGCTCATAGAATGACTCCAATAGAAAATGAGGAGTTGAATAGATAAGTTCAAGAGTTGTTGAGAAAGGGTTTGATACGGGAGAGTTTGAGTCCATGTGCAGTACCTGCAGTACTAGCACCAAAGAAGGATGGGGAGTGGAGGATGTGTACAGATTCCTGAGCCATAAACAAGATAATAATCAAGTATAGATTTCCCCTACTAAGGATGGATGACCTAATGGACTGCTTGAGTGGAGCTCAGTACTTCAGAAATATTGATCTGAAGAGTGGATATCACTAGATCTAGATTTGAGAGGGAGATGAATGAAGATCACCTCAAAGACCAAAGAGGCCTGTACGAGTGGTTAGTCATGCCTTTAAGTTAACTAATGCACGGAGCACATTCATGCGTCATGAACGAGGTACTAAAAGAATTTCTCTTCGGGAAGTTTTTTTTATTATGTATTTAGATGATATTTTGATTTTCAGAAGACGCTGATGAGCATCCGATGATATTCGCAGAGCCTTTGAGAAGTTAAGAGAAGAGAAACTGCTGATTAATCTAAAGAAGTGTAGTTTTGTGAAGACGGAGTTAGTGTACTTGGGGTTTGTTGTCTCAGCAAAATGTCTCAAGATGGACCCAGAGAAGGTGAAGGCTATTCTGGAATGGCCTACCCCAAGAACTGCTACCAAGGTGAGATCTTTCCATGGTTTGGCTAGTTTTATAGAAAGTTCATTAGAAACTTTAGTAGTATTTGTGGACCCCTGACTGAAACAATGAGAGGGGATAGAAAAGAATTCAAGTGGGGCACTAGAGCGGCAAAAAGTTTTGAACTGTTAAAGTAGAAGGTGATAGAGCAACCTGTTCTAGCCCTCCCAGATTTCAATGGCAGGTTTCTAAGTGGATTGTGACATGGTTGTGCCAATAAATGTTGAGAAAAGAAGGTAAGTCATTGCCTATTCTTCCAGTGAAAAGTTAAATGGCGCCAAGAAAGTATTCTCGAGTATGATCGTGAATTTGCGCAGTCTAAGCATTAAAGAAAAATGGAGAGACATTATTTGTTGTCGAAGGAATTTGTTCTATATATTGATCATCAGGCCTTGCAGTACCTAAATAGTCAGGGAAAATTAAATCAGAGGCATATGAAATGGGTAGAGTTTTTACAGAGTTATACCTTTGTTTTGAAACATACGAGTGGGAAGTCAAATAGGGTTGCATATGCCTTAAGTAGGAGGCATATATTGATGACAAAGATGCAGATTGAAGTGGTTAGTTTCAATGAACTCAAGACACTGTATGCAAACGATCCTGATTTTGCAGAGGCTTGGAAAGCTTGCAAGGAACCTATTACAGTGGAGAGGACAAGGTGGCTGGATTTCATAATCCAGGATGGCATGTTATTTAAGGGAAGCTAATTGTGTATCCCGAGGAGTTCCATGAGGAACTTATAAAGGAGAAGCATAGTGGAGGAATGGTGACATTTTTGGTTGGAGCATCATGTCAGTGAGCATTATTATTGGCCTCAGTTGTCATAGGATGTGAAGAAGTTTGTACAAAGCTGCAAGGTATGTCAGATGGCTAAAGGAGTGAGCCAAAATGCAAGCTTATATCAGCCCTTACCTGTACCAGAGAGGCCATGAGAGGATATAAGTATGGAATTTATTCTTGGTTTTCCAAGGACACAACGAGAGAATGATTCAGTCTTTGTGGTGGTTGATAGGTTTTTGAAGATGGCACATTTCATTCCATATCAAAAGACCCATGATGCAGTCCACATTGCTGAATTGTTCTTCAAAGAGGTGATGAGGCTACATGGTCTGCCAAAGAGTATTGTTTCAAATCGTGACACCAAATTTGTGGGGTACTTTTGGAGGACTTTGTGGAAGAAGCTGAAAACAGAGTTGAAGTTTAGTTCTGCACACCATCCACAAACACATGGGCAGATAGAGGTTATTAACAGGAGTCTGGGTAACCTACTGAGATGTTTGGTAGGAGCTAAACCCAAGGGATGGGACTTGATCTTACAACAGTCAAAATTTTATTACAATAATTCTGTCAACAGAAGCACTGGTAGATCAACGTTCCAGATTGTGTATGGAGGTAGCCCCAGAACAGCTCCAGAATTGAGGAAGATGGGCCAAGAGAAGAAAATAAGTGTTGAAGCCAAAGATTTCACAGAACACATCAAGGATATACATGAGAAGGTAAGAGAACATATTAACAAGATGAATATGTAGTATTAGGCTAAGGCAGATCAGAAGAGGAGGTATAAGGAGTTTCAAATTGGTGATGAAGTGATGGTCCACTTGAGGAAAGAAAGGTTTCCAGTGGGAACATATAACAAATTGAAGATGAAGAAGTTTGGTCCTCAGAAAATTTGAAGAAAAATAGATTCGTGAACGGTTATGAGGTAGAGTTACTTGATGATTCAACATTTCCCTGTTCACATTTTAGATTTGACAGAGTATCATGAAGGTGGAAAGCAGAGGAAGTATTTCAATGATGGAATAGTGTGGGATTCTAGCAATCTACTTCCGTAAAAGGAGGAGATTGAAGAAACTCGGATAGTCGGGTGGGAAGGAGCACCAGAATGTAGTATGGGAAGAATATCTAGTGAAATGGAAAGAAGGTCTGCTTGAAGATTCATCCTGCTGCCTAAGGTAGAGGCGATGCTTGCCTTCCACCCATCTAAGACGTGATAGGTCACTTCTCAATTACTCCTCGGGTGTCTGATGCAGAGTGATCCAAAGGGTGGCGGGCACCTGCATCACCCAAAAATAGTGAAATTTCAAGTTTCTTGATTTTTAGATGTTTTTACATTTTTGGATACCCTTTTCGTCATAATGAAATTCCCAATATACGGTTTTTATTTTCTATTCCTGGGTGGAAAGATATTACAGTTTTAGTTTCCCAGATTTGCACCTGAAAATCTTCTGAGTTAGATTTGAGGCACTTAGATTTCCTGGATCAGCCCTGAAACTTGCTGAAATTGGAATAGAAAATTATGAGCGTGTTCTTGACTTCGAGACCTTTCCAATGGTTCAAACGGTTCATGAATCGGAGTCCCGAATCAAAAGTTATGGCCCCGAGAAGTTGGCGCACTTTCTAGAAGATACAATTGCAAATGTTCTTTTGAAATTTGAACTTCAAGTTGTAATTTTCAGTGCCAAACCGCCTAAACTCAAATTTGAATGTTGTTTTGGCTTCAAACTAAAGAGGAGCTCTATTTATGGGTAGGTTTCTAATTTTTGGGTAACTTTTTGGGGACAAACTTGCATATTGCGAAAGGGTGATTCTGTAGCTTTTTGTAACTTGCATGTGTTGTAGAACTTGGGGATTTGAGATCCTCTGCATGTAAGAAGCTCCATTTTCTGAATAATAAAATTATTCTCTTATTTGTGGGTTATTTTCTAAGTCTCAGGTTGTGCCCTCATCAGTGATTGTGTGCATGGAGCTCACTGGTGAACTGGCATTTTAGTGAGATAATATTCATCACCCTAGCTTTCATTTACTCACTTTACCATCTCTGCATTTACTTTTCATACCTTATCATTTTGTTCTTTTCATTAAAATCAAGTAGCTAGGCTATCAGTAGGTTTTTGGTAGTTTTCTTATTATACTTTGTGTTTTTTGGTCATACAGACGCAAGTGCACTAAATAGACACCAGCGCATCACACTATCGTCCTAGACCCGTGTTGCCATCCTCAGACAAAGATTTGTCTGAGGTGCAGTTTAAACTCCAAAAACTGGCTTGTCTAGCCCCAAATAGAGTTCTAGGTCTGTAGAGTGACATAAGTACTTTATAGTGCTCTTCATTCTTGATCCAATACCCAAAACACCCTTTAGAGTGAGGTAAGTTAGGGAATCCCTCTGCTTTTGAATCTCTGTGACTTGGAGCCTTGATGTGGTTGGTCCCCCTCTTACATTTTTGGTGAACCTAACATGAACACCGTCTATCCATTTTCCTGTGTTGAGACCTTTACCCCACATTTGGTGGTTTTCATAACCCTAAGTGTTGTGAAGGTTTATGAGCATCACAACCCAGTCCACAAATTTTGGGTACATTGTTAGGATAAGCATGCGATACCGATGGAGAAGGTGAAGGTCACTTCTAGTTTCATCTCCAGTTTTTCCATTGGTATAGCTACTAACTATACCATTGGTTTTCCTATGAATTATGCTAACGAGATGGGTTTCATGGAAGAAACCACTCATGTGCCTACCCATCCAGTGTCTTCTATGCCTTCATCCATAGACAAGGATGATGATGTGCATATTCCTATGGAAAACCTCATGGCACTAGATAATAGACTTTTAGACCTTGTAAATCATTTGGAGAAAGTACCGAGCACAGTGAGAGCCACTTAGCTTATTAGTGAGGTGAGACATTTATTAGGGAAGGACCAAACAATCATAGAGTTTCTACAAGGCCTTTCCAATCTAATCGAATCTTATCTCCCTTCATATAGGCCTAGATTGGGTACCACTTGAGGGGAAGTTCTTGATTCCTATGAAATAAAAATAGGCATTTCAATACCTACCATGTCCATGTGAATGGATGAAATAGGGCCCTCGATTAGTGTCTATTTTTCTTCCCAAAGGCCTACCACTCTCAAGGTGAGTAAAATTTCCCTTGGGTTTAGTTTCACCCCTCCTATTTCCCCTAGTGGTGGATTTGGTAGCAGAGGTGGTATTGACAGAGGATGCTTTGGTGGAAGTCATGGTGGTGGTTTCGGTAGTGGAGGTGGCTTTGGTGGAGGCCCTACCAATGGTGGTGGCTCCAATGGTGGTCACAACGGTGGCTCTAGAGGTGATGGATTTGGAGGTTCCACTGGTCCTTTGTCATCTTCTGACCCTATTTTGAATTCCCTTCTTCAAAACATGGGTTGAATACAAAACTAGCTAGCGAGCCTTTCCCAGGCCTGTGCCCAACCTATATTTCATCCTATTTTTGACATATCCCATTGTTAGTAGCACTCTTGAGTACTCCCTTCCCACAAGGAATGGATATTCCTAAGTTTGATAAATATGACAACAAAGGAGACCCACAAACACATGTGTTTGTCTTTAATTCCATGTGTATAGACTTCTTCCATCACCACGCACTGATGGAAAAATTATTTCCTCAATCTCTCAAGGATACAACACGAGTGGTACTGTTCCCTACCCAACCATTCCATATTTTGATTTGATCAGCTTGTAAATCAATTTCTCCAATAGTTCCAAGCCAACATCATATTGAAGATGATTTTTTCAGATCTCGTTCAATATAAGGGGATAATGTGAAGATAATTGATTTCATAGTGCAATATCAAGCACTCTTTTCATAGATCTCGTACTCACTCCCTAATTCTGATGTACAAAAGGTGTTCATAGGAAATGTGCCGAGACCTTGGCAGGAAAAATTTTCCCTCATGAACACTAGTAAAATTTGGAAAATAAATGACTAGGTGACTAAAAATTTTAGTCACAACAACTAAAAATGACTAAATTCTACTATTTTTTTGCAACACGGCTATAAATGACTAAATAAATGACTAGTTAATGACTAATTTGATCATTAGGTAAAAAACACAACTAAATAATTAGTCACATATGATACTAAAGTGGGTAATTAAAAAAAAAGAGGGAAATGTGAGCAAGTGATAAATTAAATTTTTTATTTTTGTGAGGGAAACTTGTCGGGTTTCATTCTCTCTTTGTTTTTTTTTTTCTCAGGAAAAAGGACTGAAACATCACGGGCTCTTCCAAGATGGATGTCTTCTTTGTTGTTTGCTACTTTGAAGAGGAAGGTTGCAGTGTTTCTAGGCAGTTATCTAAGTTTCATTCAGCTAAGATCATGAGGTAGCTTCATGGAAACATTTCTCAACATTTTCAATCTTTATTTGCATGGTTTGTTATTTCCTTTGCCTCTTTTCTATGTTTTTTCATCTTCCTGGGGTTGCTTTGTTTCATTTCTGAGTTGTAGAAGGAAAATAAGGGAGTTTTCTTTCTTCATGTTCTTGCATATCAATATCTTCTTCATCCATTTGAACGCTCTTTCCCTTATTCCCATGGGTTAGGGTTTTATTTTGTGTTTGATATGCATTTTCAGTTTGAAATGCTACTTTGTAGAACTCTGTTTTATGTATTATAGAGGCAACATTATGTAATAGAATTTTTTCAGATTCAAAACCCTTGCAATCTAGCCTTTGGACAGTGTTTCAAATCATTATGCTTTGGGATCTAGGGTTTCAAGAGTGCAACAAAGAAACAATGGTTTTGTTTCAGGGATATTGGCTTGTTGCATTTCCATTAAAGCCATTGTGTTAGGTTCATTAATGAGGCAATAGTCATAAAAAATGGAGATCAATCTAATTGTGCATCAAAATGAGGATCTAGTCTCTTTGACAAGGAATGGGAATCAAGTCATTGTGAGGGTTAGTGATTTTGTAGTGGTTGTGTGCATTAAATATATAAATTTTAATGAAGTGATTCTACCTTAAATGTAGGTCCACACCTACAAGAGGGCACATGCATGTGATTATCCAAGTCTACTACAACAAGGAATCATCTGGTTTTGGCCAAACATTGATCATCTTTAAACGAATATTGATCTCAACAAAACTCTACCATTGATTCCAATGCTAAGTGATCCATCAATCCGATCTGTTCTAACAATGAGAGATTTTCCTTATGGGTAAATATTTTTCAAGAAAAATCAAATATTTATTGAGTGGGATTATACTTCACAAACACAAGATATTAATGGTTTTTATTATTCATCTTTCCTATTTTTTTGTTCTTAAATTATTTTAGTGTTCTTCCTTCAAATTGATAAGATTATATATAATGTTTATTTCTATATGCAAATTAAACAAATACCTTGGCTGATACTTTGTAGGTATGAAGTAATTACTGAAAATATGATGGACCCCTCCCATATTCCATATGCACATCATGGGCTTCTCGCTCAGACATTTAGACCCATTAGTTTCAACAACAATGTAAGTTCTTAGATTATCTTGTGTAAGTTTGTTTCACATTCTTTAAAATTTAACTTTTTCAAAATAGAAACATTAGGAAGAGTTGTTGAAAATGGTAAAAGCTAGTGACATTTTGAATGTGATATTGTCTTGGATTGACTTCTATATCATTCAAGATCCCTTTGCTACCTTCAGTGTAGGCCTATCAATGCTATCTTTGCATTGTATATCTTCACAAGGTCACTGTATTTATTGCCTTGATGCCCTATTACCAATCCCTTGCTTTCAATACTAAGTGTAGACATCTCATGAGTTCCTTTAAATGACTATCATCAAGCCCTCGTTTAACATATGCATACCTGATACTAGATATGCAAGGTTACTAAGTGTAGGCATCTCATGAGTTCCTTTAAATGACAATCATCAAGCCCTCCTTTAACATATGCATACCTGATACTAGATATGCAAGGTTATGCTAGACCCTTTACAATGTTTGTATTGACCTTGTACTAGTTTAGCAGGCATTCTTTTGCAAGGTTCTCTTAATGAACATGTAGATCTCACACATTCCTATAAGGTGCATGGGATTCCCTTATCATAAAAAATTCATAATGTGTGTGCAGGGCTTGGTGAAGAGATCCTAGCAAGTGGTTTTATGCACACTATCTTCACAACCTTTATGAGATCATGTTGACTGTCCCATACTCAATTCTTAGTGTCTTCTCATGTCTTCCAATTGTGTGATAGTCCATATTGTTGTTTGCAACTTTCTAGTGCAAGTCTCTATTAAGAATGAGACAATCATATCATGCAAACCTCAGTTGAAAATGGATAGAGAGATGTAAAGGTGGGTTTGGACTATCACCTTTCCTTAGACATCTATATTCTTGAATTGACAGTCTTGAGTCACTGTCTCTCTTGTGCAATGTATCTCAGTCTCTTCTTCATTTTTCCCTATATGAATTTGATGTAGTTTAAAATCCCTCTCTATTCTTGTTTTTATATTCTCAAATATTTCTTATGAATGATAATATTCTTTAATTCAAACCTTTGTGTGATAGTGTAAATTTTTACATGATAGTGTAGACTTTCTATAAGAAATTGTAAAGCTCAAACATGATACCCTAGAGTGTTGGTGACAAGGCTTTGTATAATTTTTCATGATGGACCTTTGTTTACTATTATCATTGTCTATTTGTAACCTAACCAAAAACTATGTCTAAAGAGATCCTCTATTAGGATTTTATATGTGATTTTTATTCTTTGTCATGTACATATCTAGATATTAGGTTTTCAACAAAGGTTACCCATGATCAAATCTAATTTCAAGATCAGGAAGCACCTCTATTCACTCTATCCACCCTCAATCTTCTTGACCCTCTTCATTCTTTGTCTTCTTGACCTCATATCTGCAAACCTGTCTAGAAACTCTGCCTCTTTGCAATGTATCTTAGTCTCTATTCCTTTCTAGTTGTCTCCTACACATTGTCATGCAACCATGGAAACCTCTCTTTGACTTGAATATGCTTTGTAAACCTTTGTCTCCCCAAAATATGGATAGTTTGAGTGAATGATCTTGAGAGGTCCCTTATAGAGATCAAGACTATCATTGCATTTTACAGGCCTATTTGATAGTCTACAAGACCATACAAAATTTGAAGATCTTTGGAGGTTTAAAACATGCATAGATAGGCTTGATGAGATTCTAGAGAAGTGTGACAAACCTAAAAGTAAAAATGGTAAAGATTTAGACCTCAGGATTAAGACAAAGAAAGATCACAATGAAATTGCATTTTCTTGAGAGTTTCTAGAGCATTTTAGAAAAATCCAATTTGTGTGTATCCTACAATCATTGCAGTCCATGAGACCACATTGTTTTGAGGAATTCTATCAAATAGTTCATGTGCCTTGTCCATGGTTTCATATTTTGCATACATGTCTACCAGGGCAGTTGCAACTGCAACAAATGACAAAATTCCTCTATACTTCATGCTTTGATGGATGTCCATACCTTGTTCCAAAGCTCCCATTTTGGCACAGGAAGGGAGGATGTTGGAAAAGTTTGTGGAGTTTGGATTTACACCTACTAATTGCATTTTTTTGAAAGTTTTTAATTTCTTTTCAAAAAGTTGAATTTGTGCATATCTTGCAATCATTGCAATCCATGAGACCACATTTTTTTGAGGCATTTTGTCAAACAGTTCATGTGCTTTGTCTATGTTTCCACATTTTGCATTCATGTCTACCAGGGCAGTTGCCACTACAACATATTGCAAGCCTATTTTTCAGATTGCTTCATTTAGCATCACCAATCATCTCCTCAAGAAAATTGTCCCTATTTAAAATGATGGAAACAATTTGCATCTATCACAACAATTTTTGTTTAAAAAATCCATTTTTTGCATATCTTGCAACCATTGCATTCCAAGAGATGACATCTCTTTGAGCCATTCCATCAAATAGTCACATGCCTTATATATACTTCCACATTTTGCATACATGTCTATGAGAGAATTTCCAACTATAATATTTGATAAAAATCCCCCTTCCATTATGTTATGATGGATGTCCATACCCTGTTCCAAAGCTCCCATTTTGGCATAGACAGGGAGGATGTTGGCAAAGGTTGTTGAATTTGGCTTTACACCTGCTAATTGCATTTGCTTGAAATTTTCTAAATCCTTTTCAAAAAATCCATTTGTGCATATCCCGCAATCATTGCATTCCATGAGAGGACATCTCTTTGAGGCATTCTACCAAACAGTTCACATGCCTTGTCAATGCTTCAACATTTTGCATACATGTCTACCAGGGCAGTTGAAACTACATCTAACAAAATTCCTCTATCCATGCATTTCAACCTTAGAATATCCAGGCATAGCATCAATCATCACATCCAAAAGTAAAATCACATCATCCTCGCATCCCCATGCACACACAAAAGTTCCTTTGCAGGGATGCGAGGAGAGCCCGCCATCTCGCACCCTCATGCCCTCGTTCCTTATGGGGCTATGGGGGATCCTGGACTACAATCACACAAAATTTCCTTCACAGGAGATAAGTAGGTGAGGAAATAATCACGCCAAATGAAATACCCAACAAATGTCTTCCCTAAATTTATACCACCCTGCCAACCTATGATGGTGACTGGAGAGGCTGGCGAGTGTGCAGGATGGATGTCCATACCCTATTCCAAACCTCCCATCTTGGCATAGGTAGGGAGGATGCTGGAAAAGTTTGTCAAAATTGGATTTACACCTGCTAATTACATTTTCTTGAATGTTTCTAAATCCTTTTCAAAAAATTCATTTTGTGCATCTCACAATCATTGCATTCCATGAGACCACATTTCATTGAGAAATTTTTTCAAATAGGTCACGTTCTTTGTCTATGTTTCCACATTTTGCATACATGTCTACCAGGATAGTTTCCACTACAACATCTAACAAATCTATCCTTTATGCTTTGATGGATTTCTATACCCTATTGCTAAGATCCCATTTTGTCACAGGTTGGGAGGATGTTGGAAAAGGTTGTAGAATTTGGCTTTAGAATTGGCAATTGCATTTGCTTGAAAGTTTTGAAATCCCTTTCAACAAATACATTTTGTGAATATCCTATTAAGTTGTGAGAGAGATCTTTTCTAAGATTTATTTAGTAGACTTTTTTTATGATCTTGTCTATCAAGTCCAACAATTGTTAGTTTTTTATTGATAATGTTCTATAGATTTTTCATTATGGTCTAACTAGGAAAACTTAAAAAGAAATCATTGATCGATTACTAAAAACTATATTTTTTATTTGCAAGTCCTCTCTTTGTTGTTTGCAATAATCCGTTGTATCATGGTTTCACCCACAATGAACGATTATGATAGTGATATGACTGTAAAAGAATAAGAGGACCTTCTCAAAAGGTAGTGATAGTTATTTGAGACTAAGCAACACTTAAAGACCCATGGATGATAAGGTTACATTGAGAGCCATAAGTAGAAGACACTAGGATGTTTGAAACAATATATGGAGGAGAGTGTGAAGAGATTAGATAGTTTCAATCTAACCTGGAAACACAAATTGAAGGTCCTAATCAAATGGCATCATGGCAATGATAGTGTTTCCAAAATAATTATGACCATGGTAGAAGCACTCCTCAAACTTGAGTGAATATGTTTGCAAATGAGGATGTATGACAATGAGGATTGAAAGGATAGTCTATGAAAGAGCTTCCAACTATGCATGAAAAAAACCTACAAGTAACTGTCAAGGGGAAAAGATTCATGCAAAAGGCAGTGATCATGCAAACATTAAAGGATAATCTTAGAGTTAATGAGAAGAACTATGCAAAGGTTACACTCTTGTCAGTGTCTCAAGAGGCATTTAAATGGGTAAGGAGACAACCTTCTAGTATGCATTTGGCAGTGCCAAATCTCATGATATTCAAGAGTCTTCATGTTAGATGCATGAACACCTAGGACAATACCATAGAGTTGGTACAAGTGAGTAGGAACAAGGTTGAGGGTTATCATGAGCTATTTTCCAAGATAGATATTTTGCAACAATAGTATCATAATGGGATGTTGATTTCTATATTAGAGATAAGGACAATTTATTGCTACAAGTAACAATTCACAGTTGCAGCTTATGAACTACAGCAAGTTGGGTGCATGAGACAAGATCTCGATAGAGATGACAGTGTGATATTGAACTAGGGTAGTGAGCTTCATGGGACAGTCATGGATTTGTGAAGACATCTATGAATGTCTTTGTGCTTCTATGTTGTGATACTCAAAAAATTAATTTCTTGCTTATTCTTTGAGCTATGTATTGTAACCATGAAGGTTTTTTTGGCAAAGAGAAAGCATTGTAACTTATTTTTAGTTTTGTATGCTATTTGTAAGCATTTTTTTATCAATAAAACAATTTTTTTTTACCTTCTCAAAGTTTTTTCATTGTGCAAGCTTCAAAATATACTACTAAATATACTAATGACTAAATGTAAGCTTCAAAATGACTAAATATACTACTAATTGACGTCAATTAATAATTAAACTGACTAAATATACTTCCTATTGATAGAAATCATTGAACGGTGAATAAATATGACTAATTTTATTACCAATGTTAAATCAGTGAATAAAAATGACTAAATATACTACCAAATTGATCAAAATGATGATTAAAATTAATGACAATACACTACCAATGGACAAAAAATAGTGAATAAAAATGACTAAATAAGTGACTAGCTAATAATAATCAATGACTAAATTAATGACTAAATATATCAGTGAATTTAAAAAATGACTAAATAAGTAACCAGATCACAACAATGAATGACTAAATCAACACATAAATATACTACCAAATCGATCAATCAAAACAACCAATAAATGACTAAAAATGGTTTAGTCATCAATTTGTTCACATTATATATGACTGGAAATAAACTACTAATAGTCACATGACCAACTTTAGTCATTTATAAACATTTTTTAGTAGTTTATTGTTGTTTATGTACTAGTGGATATACCCCTCTTTTGTGCATCTGTGTGTTTGTTACGAGAATATCAACAAACAATAGTTCAGTTCATGGGATCCTCCTCGTGCTCCCACTCAGAAGGAAAATCTATCATCTTAATCTTAGGGAAAGGTAAGGTTGTTGTGAATGTAGTCACTGCGACAAATCATAATGGCCTCAAATGCAACAAAAAGTTTACAAAGTTAACAAAATATTTTTCTTCCATCTTGTAGAAGTTGTTGAAGGATAAGATCATAACCTTGGAAAACCCTCGACCTCTCAAGGAACCTTATCTTGATTGGTATGATGCAAATGCCTTATGTCAGTAACATCAGGTCAATGGACATGATACCAAATGTTGTATGCACCTACATCATGAGATACATGATCATATCAATGACAATACCATTCATCTCGATGGAACAAAACAAAATGAGAATAAATTGGTGGCAAAAGCCAATAGTGAGTTGTAGATATACACTGGCCCATTTCCGTCTCACTCTGCTAACTTAATTATTGACCCCTCTGATTCTTCTACGCAACCCTTAGTGTATGTTAACATGGTCACAGTTACTTCTTCCCCACAGCCTGCGATTGGCTTGCCAAACATGACATTCACCTAATAGGACATGCCCTTGAACAAGTCCTCTCCCCTCTACATTCCTACTCACCTCAATGGGAACATTGTGACGAGAGTCTTAGTTGACACCGACAGCCAAGTGAATGTTATTATAGAGGAGACA